>JACEEZ010022255.1:43271-86088 GCA_016584305.1 Chionoecetes opilio
ATTGATAGATTTAGGAGAAGAACAATATCCGTCTACAGTAGCTGCAATAGAACGGTTTGAAAGGAAACTTAAAATGAAGGTACAGAGAGAAGGATAGAAACCGAATGAGGGTAGTTTGGAAATTAAAGATTTGTGCCAGACTCTATCAAAAGCTTTTGATATGTCAAGTGCAACAGCAAAAGTTTCACCGAAACCCCTAAAGGAGGATGACCATGATTCAGTTAGGAAAGCTAGAAGATCGCCAGTAGATCGCCCTTTACGGAAACCGTACTGACGATCAGATAAAAGATTGTGAGCAGATAGATGCTTAAGAATCTTCTTATTAAGTATAGATTCAAATGCTTTAGAAAGGCAGGAAGTTAAACCTATAGGACGGTAGTTTGAAAGATTAGAACGGACACCCTTCTTAGGAACACGTTGGATGTGAGCAAACTTCCAGCAAAAAGGAAAGGTGGAAGTAGATAGACATCTGCGGAAAAGCTTGACCAGGCAGTGTGCAAGCACAGAAGCACAGTTTTTGAGAGCAATAGGAGGGACTCCGTCAGGACCGTAAGCCTTCCGAGGATCTAGGCCAGAAAGGGCAAAGAAAACATCATTACGAAGGATCTAAATAACAGGAATAATAAGAAGATTAAGAAAAAAAAATATTTGCCCATCACTCCTTCACACGTCCATAACAATATATATAGTATATACAAGTGCTTGTGGGCCCTTCGAACCCATGTATTGATGTTTGTAGTAGTATATATTACACAACTATGTGATTGCAAACTCCAATCGTGTTGTTGCTGTCGTTGGTCACTAGTCAAAGTGCCTCGGGGTAGACCACGTTCCGTGTGATTCCAACCCTTTGTGTTCCGTGTGATTCCAACACACACACACTCACACACGCACACAAACGTCCATGAGTCTACTGAGTTTGTGGAATACGGCAAGACGTTACAGCAGAGTTTTTCCTGTAACCTAATACACCTAAAAGTGTTTCTAGCCCAAAACCCCCCTTCAAAATGATTTAATCGAGATGGGACCAAGCCGCTTACCACATACGATTTATTAGCGATTTTTTTTAGCCTACTCTCATTAATATTGAATTTACAGTTTCGGCTACCCAAAACAGACACACACACACACGGCTACTCCTATAGTATTAGATACAAGTGCTTGTGGACCATTCGGACCCATGTATTGGTGTTTGCAGTAGTATATATTAGACAACAATGTGAGTGCAAACTCCAATCTTGTTGTTGCTGTCGTTGGTCACTGGTGAAAGTGCCTCGGGGTAGACCACCTATCACCACCGTAGCCTGCCTCACCCCAGCCCCATGCCTGTCTCACCTCAGCCCACCGCCTGTCTCACCCCAGCCCCACACCTGTCTCACCTCACCCCACGCTGCCTCACCCCAGCCCCACGCCTGTCTCACCTCAGCCCACCGCCTGTCTCACCCCAGCCCCACACCTGTCTCACCTCAGCCCCACGCCTGCCTCACCCCAGCTCCACGCCTGCCTCACCCCAGCCCCACGCCTGTCTCACCTCAGCCCACCGCCTGTCTCACCCCAGCCCCACACCTGTCTCACCTCAGCCCCACGCCTGCCTCACCCCAGCTCCACGCCAGTCTCACCCCAGCCCCACGCCTGACTCACCTCAGCCCCACGCCTGCCTCACCCCAGCTCTAAGCCTGCCTCACCCCAGCCCCACGCCTATCTCACCCCAGCCCCACGCCGGGCTCACCCCCGCCCCACGCCTAATTCAACCCCCCGCCCCACCCGCCCCGGTCTCACCCCCCAGGCCACCCACGCCTGCCTCGCCCCAGCCCCACGCCTGTCCTGCATGTACACACACACACACACACTCACACACACACACACACACATACACGTACACACACACACGCACACACACGCACGTAGCATGCACGCATGCACGCACGCACACACACATGCACACACATACACAAACACATACACACACACATACACACTCACACACACACAACACACGCACACACACACGCATAAACGCACACACATACCCCACACACTATACCACACATACACACACACATACACACACTTACACATATATACATGCATGCAGTCTCCACACACACCCCACACACACCACTGCACACACACACACTCACACACGCACACAAACGGCAATACATGACTCTACGGAAGTAGTGACTGCGGCAAGACGTTATTTCAGAGTGTATTTGTGTAATCTAATCTTTGAAAAGGGTTTTTAGCCCAAAACCTCCCTTCAAAAGGATTCAATCGACATTGGACCAATCCGCTTACCACCTACGATTTATGTGCGATTTTATGAGCCTACTCACATTAAAATTGAATTTACAGTTTCGGACTACCAAAATAGAGACAGACTGACTGACTGACTGACTGACTGACTGACTGACTGACTGACTGGATGACACACGGCTACTCCTATAGTATATTATATATATATATATATATATATATATATATATATATATATATATATATATATATATATATATATATATATATATATATATATATATATTATATATTATATATATATATAATATATATATATATATATATATATATATATAAATATATATATATATATATACGTGTATATAAATATTTAATATACTATAGGAGTAGCCGTGTGTCTGTCTGTCTGTCTGTCTGTCTGTTTTGGGTAGCCGAAACTGTAAATTCAATTTTGATGCAAGTATGCTCACAAAATTGCAAATACATCGTAGGTGGTAAGCGGTTTAGTCCCATGTTCATTGAATCATTTTAAAGGGGGGGTTTGGGCTAAAAACACTTTTAGGAGTATTAGATTACAGGAAAAACTCTGCGGTAAAGTCTTGCCTCATTCCACAAACTCAGTAGACTATTGGATTTACCGTTTGTGTATTCATGAAGTTGTATTCATCTACTTGTATTTTACAGGGCCAGAGCAATGCTCGTGTGGCCCCGTCTCCATATTAACATTTTTTATCATTCATCCTTAGTGCTTTGTGTTGGCCGAAGCCACCACCCCGGAGAGCAGTTTGTGACCCCAGGTCACAAACCCCGGCTAACACACGGCACCCATTCACTGCTGGGTGGACAGGGGCTCGGGTTTTAAGGAAACAACCATCTGTTTCCGCTCCGCCCGGGGATCGAACCCGGGACTTCTCGGTTGTGAACCGAGCGTGCTTCATCTACACCACGGAGTACCCCTGCGTGTATGAGTGTGTGTGGTGTGTGTGTGTGTGTGTGTTGGAATCACACGAAACACAAAGGGTTTGAATCACACGGAACGTGGTCTACACCAAGGCACTTAGACCAGTGACCAACGACAGCAACAACACGATTGGAGTCACATGTTGTCTAATATATACTACTACTACAAGCATCAATACATGGGTCCGAAGAGCCCACAAGCACTTGTCTAATATACTATAGGAGTATCCGTGCGTCTCTGTGTGTGTGTATATCTGTTTTGGGTAGCCGAAACTATAAATTCAATTTTGATGAGAGCAGGCTCAAAAAATCGAAAATAAATCGTAAGTGGTAAGCGGCTTGGTCCCATGTCGATTGAATTATTTTGAAGTGGGGTTTTGGGCTAAAAACACTTTTATGAGTATTAAATTACAGGGAAGACTCTGCGGTAACGTCTTGCCACATTCCACAAACTCAGTAGACTCATGGACTTAATTTTTGTGTGCGTGTGTGAGTGTGTGTGTTGGAATCACACGGAACACAAAGGGTTGGAATCACACGGAACATGGGCTACCCCGAGGCACTTTGAACAGTAACCAACGACAGCAACAACACGATTGGAGTTTGCAATCACATCTCTAATATACACTACTACTACAAACATCAATTCAGGGTCCGAAGGGCGCACAAGCACTTATATATATAAACTAGCCGCAAAGCCGCCCTCCTGGCGGATTTTTTGGCTAAGTCCTGCGGAGGGCTTTTGCACCAAACACAGCTTTCTGGAGAGTGTGTTTGGTACCAAACACAGACTCTCCAGATAGCCCCTTCTAACTTTCCTGAAATCATGGATGTAGAAATGTATGTATTAACGCCTTACCCATCACCCCCACCCATTCACTCACCCATTACCCATCACCCCCCACCCATTCACTCACCCATTACCCATCACCACACACCCATTCACTCACCCATTAGTACTAGACCTGTTCAGAAAACAATTTTTTCCTATTTTTATACCCCCCTGCAAGGTTTCCCATGCTTTTTGACCTGGAAAAGCCGAAAATCACAACCATTTTGAGCTAAAATGTCAGGAACCTTTGCCTCATTGGACCTCAATATATTAAGCCCGCGACAGTAGAAAAGCGCCTAATTTTGCCTTCCGCCAGACTTTTTTTCATTTGAGACTTTTGTTACAATTGGGATAGAACAACAAATTGGGTATCAAATTGAAGCATTTTTAATATTATTTCTGAAAAAACAATCCAAGTAAACATTCAAGAAAAAAGACACATCATATCCAGAAAAAAAGCAAAATTTTCTGAAAATTTCATATAAAGTTCATAAATATAACAATCTTGACATCAAAAAATGTGTGACAAAGACTTTAAAACTATTTCATGTGGCAGAAAACTCTATTGTCTATGTCAGAAGGACACTTCACAGTCATTTTTTCAGAGTTTGCTTCTTGAAGCTATCAAATCGCTCACGGTTGTATTCCACAGTTTGAAGAAGGTACTGTTTTTGCTGAGAATCTGTGGTAATGATGTTTGCGAAATCAGTCATCATCTTGACGGCCAGGTAGAACACCTTCCTGTCAAGCTGTTGCTCCAGAAGCTTGGCAGCTCCCCGATGTACTCCACTGTTGCTGGCCGTTGTGTCAAACACAAGGGCAGTGATCACTCCAGTAAGCCCCCATGCCTCCAGCAAATCCATGGATGCCTCTACCTGAGCCGTTCCTGTTGAGCTGTCTATCACTGGTACTCCCAGTAGCTTGCCTTCAGGATATGCAGGTGGTCCTGAGACAAGCACAGCCAGAGTCTCTGACGTGGTCCCAGGATCACTTCCCAGGACATCTCTCAGCATCTTGCCATCCCAGTGGAGAGCAGCATACTTGGGAGGGTCCTCGCTAAATGCTGCCATGTACTCCTGGCTGATGTGGTACCTTGTCAGCATCCTGTTCCGTCTCGTTGTTGAGGTTGAGATGACAAACTTGTCCAGGTCAGCTCCACCAGCCTTCAATGTAGCAGAGACTAGGGCTGTCACTTGATTGTCAGACAATCCCAGACGATCAGCGGTACTGCAGATGTCAATACACTCCATGACCCTCCTGGGAAATGTGAGAGTCACAGTGTCTTGGTGATGTGAACATCCAGGACGAGGTTGTTGGTAATCCATGTCCTCTGCATTCCCTTCACTGTCGGTTGGGTCAGCCCAGGTAGACCACATCAGCAGCAGTCCTTCGCTGTGTGGCAGCTGAAAAATTGTAGAAATTTTGTGACAAATTCATATCTTGTTCCTCTCTCTGCTGCAGTCTTGCAGCCCTCTCTGCTTGCTGCTGGGACCGTGACTCAAATATCTTGTCATGACCAGACATGTGGGCCTTTCTCTCTGTCTTCTGATCCTGGTAGAACCTGATGTCCTTGTCCTTCTTCTCCCTTGATAGCAGTCAGTTTCTCTCTATTTCCTGGAAGGCATCTGAAGCTCCTATGTCGAACAGGCTATCTAATTCCAGAACAAAGGCACTCCTTTTCCCTCCAGGGTCACCTGTTCTACCGTTATTCCTTGCTAGATCTCTGTGCTTTTTGTGAAGTGTCATGAAATGCTGCGCTGCATTGTACTTGGTCATGGTCTTGATCCTAGCTATCTGCCAGAATGGGATGATAGCCTCCACTGTTTCATTGGCGAGGTCTTGATGCTTAGGATTCCCTGTATTTTCTGGCAAACTCTGGAGATGGAGGAAGTACTGGAAGGCCTGTCTGTTGGTGGGTAACTGGGAGCCACTGATGCTGGATGATGGGTAGCCGATCAGGAAGGTTTCTGTAGCAGATCTAGTAGCAGGTCGGCGTGACGCTTGTCTCTGGACTGCAGGTGGAGGTTCTGAGATGTCAACTTTGCGTCCTCGGAGCTCCTTGCTTACTGCCATAGTGAAGTTATCTTGTGAAGTATCTCTGGATTTGTTAGCAGGTTTCAACAGATCTGCAACAAACATAACAGACCATTAGATGTCATGCTAACACCATTGTGAATTTGTGACTAGAGTGAAATAAATTATATTTAGTTAAATTTTTTTGAAAATTTGTCTGTAAATATCACATGTAATATTTCCATAAATGTTTCTATGCATTTTGATGTTTCAGTCAGCATCTAATTACTTGCTTTAACCTGCTTATGCCCATTTATTGGTGAAAAAATAGGCGAAAACAAACATCAAAATGCTCCGAAACTGGCGTTTCAGAAAACGTGTATAGAATAGAACTTCATGCTTCATGAGGCAAAGGTTCCTGACAGTTTGGCTTATAATGGTTGGAATTTTCGACTTTTCCAGGTCAAAAAAGCATTGGAAACCGTGCAGGAGGGCATAAAAATAGGAAAAAATTGTTTTCTGAACAGGTCTAACCCATTACCCATCACCTCCCACCTATTCCCTCACCCATCACCCATCACCCCTCACCCATTCACTCACCCATCACCCACACACCCATTACCCATCACCCTACCCATTCACTCACCCATTACCATCACCCTACATCAAGGGGTTCCTCAATTCTCGCAACCCACATTTTTTTTCACAATTCTCGCTAATAGGCTGCTAAAAAAAAGAAAAAAAGTGATCGGATCATCTCATAAGTGAGCATAAAAGTTGCCACTGGTCGAGCTGGTTCCAAAACTGTGCCATATGATGGGATTGGGGCACGGGGGGCGGCACATATCGCGGACACAAACACACACACACACACACACACACACACACACACAACACACACACACACACACACACACACACACAAAACACACACACACACACACATTTCGCTTATATTATTATAGATATATATATACATATTATATTTATATATATATATATAATACATATACATATATATATATATATATATATTATATATATATAATATAATATATATAGATATATATATATATATATATATATATAATATATATATTATATATATATATATATATATATATATATTATATATATATATATAATATATATATATATATATATATATATATATATATATATATATAATATATAACTATATAATAATAGTATATTATATATATATATATATATATAATATATATTAATATATATATATATATATATATATATATAATATATATATATTAATATATTTATATATATGCATAAATATAATGTATATATATATATATATATATATATATACATATATATATATATATATATATATATATATAGAGAGAGAGAGAGAGAGAGAGAGAGAGAGAGAGAGAGAGAGAGAGAGAGAGAGAGAGAGAGAGAGAGAGAGAGAGAGAGAGAGAGAGAGAGAGAGAGAGAGAGAGAGAGAGAGAGAGAGAGAGAGAGAGAGAGAGAGAGAGAGAGAGAGAGAGAGAGAGAGAGAGAGAGCCTATTAGCGTACTGGTTATATATTAAATGTATGTGTTAATCGATACTAATACAGGATGTCTGAGTGTCTGTGTGTCTTGTTAACTAGTTGACAGGTAAGTACATATTTATTTTAAGTAAACCACTATTATCTATGACTGTGCCAAATTTCATGCTTGTACGTATAAACCCACAATTCTTATGATGGATACACCTATCTGCCTGACTTAAAAATAATAAATTTAGTAACTGTGCAAATTATTTGGTGGCTAAGAGATAAATACACTTTCGTCATAATTATTAAAATGCCTGGTTTAGTAATATTTTATTTGGTCAAGTTGACAAAACGAATATGGTAAATTTAAATTGTTTCGTTTACAACAATACAGTTTGTTAACAATAATCTAAACTCAAAAGTTCTCAACTAATTTCAGCTGTGTATATAAATACTAATTACAGCAAATATATTGGACTGTTTTTGTAAACGCATTTTAAATACATTATTCCGTAAGTTGTAAGCATTCAACAAGCTTCCAAGATTGATTTAGAGAGAAATAGTGAAATAATAAATAGGCTCCCCGTATATAGATATGTCCCATCATCCCAACAATATATACCCAATATATATGAAATGACAACAAGTTGCTCTGAACATTGAAGATTAGTGGTATTGAGATTATTATGCATGAGTAAAGCACTGTAACGGTAACTTACTAGATAGTTCCAGTTTGATCTTGTTTATACGTCACAATTTTCTCCACCACACGGCACAAAAGCGGTAACATTTCAAACTAGGCTTGTTTTGCAATTGCATCGTCCTTGCAACCCTTTTGCATTTACAACAAATCAGCTCCCATGATGAAGTGCTGAGTTCAGGAAGCATGGACACAGAGGGTTTCCAGTCTTGGGGGATCGATCATCCCAATCCCCAGGTTAGGGGCAGATCCAAACAACCTTGAGCATGTGTCCCCAGCAGTGGCCACCCGTGTAAACAGCCCTCTTGAGTGTTTGTACCAGGGCTCCTCTGGTATGTAGGGGAATAGCGTCCATGGCTCGTCCTTTCTCGTGAGCTGTGCCTGTCGAGCTTTCGTCTATGTTGACGAGATTGCTGGTGCGATCGTAAGAGAAGAATGGTGAAACCCGCTCGAGCACTGTCCACAACGTCATCAGAGAGTCTGCTTGTCCCCGCTGGAGAGATGAACTAACGCTGGCGTCCACTTCAGTTCAAATACTTGTCCAGGTATCTAGGCTGTCTCTTCTTGCCCCCGTTTATTAAATGAAACGCGACTGGTCACACCGTGTATGCATGGAACATCGGAAGGCCTGCGACCTTCTGGTCCGAAGAATGCTTGCAATTTCATGTGGGAATATACTGAAAGTGCTGGCCTGTCCAAAGCCACCAAAGCTCCGGATTTTGAGTTTGGTTGTTGCTGCACAAGCCAATACCACTATTATCTGTAACCACCGTCCGCAGAAGAATTTTCTGAATCACATCACGGACTGCATCCGCAGGATGTATCAATCATTAGGTAGCAGCTCTCATGGTCACATGGGCAAATGACTGGTGTCGCGGCTGGGAATGCAGCACATTGAACCATCCCGTGGTGCCTATCTGCCTTAGCTGATACAAGATAGTGTGATTGTGTTTTGTTAAGAAGGCAAAACCGTTTGTTTTGTTTGCATCAATTCTCGGAACTGCTCGACAATTTCCTGGAAGAACAGTGGATTTCCGTCAATTCTCCTTCGAATGCCTTTCACCACGTTGTCCCGGATTGAGATATCAGGCTGTTGTCACGGTATGGCCCCCAGACTATGTCCATATCGACAGGCTCTTTGAAGTGACTTGTATGTGTGGCCAAGAATGCTTTCAGCGCATAATCATCAAAGGTTTGTGCACAAATGGTTCAGAAACGTTCACAACACTGCCCCGTCAAGGATAGTGACGTCAGATATCTGGTTTTGGAGCATCACATCTGACTGCTGCGCAACTCGCTAGACACACCAATAGAATCTGATTGGTTCCCAGTCGTACTCCCAAGCTGAGGGATAAAGACGGGGGAACATGCTGGTTTTCATGGCAGAAAAAATTCCCCCCCCCCCCAGCAGATCACCATCTCGTGTTGAGACGCAATGTAGAGTCTTGAGAATAAAGAGCAGTTTAGGAGCGGCCATTTGTTAAAATGGCCACGCCACGGCTTTACCATAGGAGTTTCAGGTGGGTTCCATATATGGAATTATTCATTAGACTATATCTATGACTGCCGATGCCAAATTTCATGCTTGTTAAGATACACCCACAAATTGTACACCTATCTCGCAGACTATACGCCTCCTCACCCCATTCTTTTAACTAAACGCTAGTTAAAACTACTAATTGATTTCATAGTATGCTTGTGTGATATTATGGCACTTGTTATTTCTTTCTCTTTTGTAAGTTTATTGATTGGGACAAAAATATCCATATTCGCAAATAGCTACGACTGGGAGGAGTGCAATGCAAATGCGAAAATATTGAAAAAACTTGCGAGATATTCGAATTGTTGAATACGAATGCGAATATTCGCGTCCATCACTAATATATATATCTATATATATATATATATATCGTATAATAATATATATAATATATATATATATATAATATATATTATATATATAATAATATATATATTATAGATATAATATATATATAATATATATATATAGATAAATTACGATACGTATCAACTATGTATATATATAATATGTATATTATTAGATATATATATATATACTATATATATATATAATATATATATAATAATCTATATATATATATATATATATATATATATATATATTATATTAGTGAGCAGGAAGATATTTTCTCTTAGGCAAAACGAGTTTGAAAAGCAGTCAAAACATTCCTTATTATTGAGCTTTTTATGCCACCGGGTTTCAATTTGCCGCCAATTTTATTGTGATCTTCTAATGCAGAAGATGTGTACTCTGGATTGCGAGTATGGAAACAACTTGTTGCATTTTCAGGATTGATCAGAAGTAGTAAAGGCAGGGAAGGCGGACTATACAGCAGTTTGGCGGATCAAAGGAAGATGGCGGGGCGGAGCTGTCCTGGTAGGTATACCATTGTCTATAATTATCTTAGTGACGTGGGA
The DNA here is from genome assembly GCA_016584305.1 of Chionoecetes opilio. NCBI lineage: Eukaryota > Metazoa > Arthropoda > Malacostraca > Decapoda > Majidae > Chionoecetes > Chionoecetes opilio. The sequence continues at coordinate 54,018 of JACEEZ010022255.1, forward strand.
CACATAAGAGAGTGAGTGCCGTTGTTAATTAGGTACTGGGTAACGCACTCAAGTTCTTGGTGAGCGACTTCCAGGTAGAGCAGTGAGAGCAAGAGCTGTGTCTGACTGAACGCGCTGAGGTGGAATGCAGGTAACACATAAGGCCTTACTTTCCCCGTTAAGGCTGAGACAGTCCATTGTTAAGTGAGTTTTTTGACAGAATACTTGTAGTCTTAAATTCTGCTATCCTCTGCCACTAAAGGAGTACATCCAGGAAAGGGAGACGTCCGTTGGTGGCTTCCTAATCAGTGAAATTAAGCTCGGATTCGGCGATGAAACGAGTCTGAGGTCTGCAGTTCTGAAGGTCTAAACCCGAACGAAGATATCACAACGTACGCGGCAGAAAGCGAGGGGCGGTGGAAGCTAAGAGTCTTGATTGAATCGTCCCAATGACCCCTTATTAGGAAACAGGGGTTTGGATGATGAGCAAACTTCCCAGAAGAAGGAAAGATGGATAAGTAGATAGACAAAAACAGAAACGTTTAGACCAGGCCCCAGACCAGACCAGGGGTATGCAAGCACATAAGCACAATTTTGAGAACAATAGGAGGGACTCAATCAGGACCGTAAGCCTTCGAGGATCGAGGCCAAAAGGGCAAAGAAAAACATCATTACGCGGAATTCTTATAAACGGGCATTAAATATAGCCAGAGTGATGGAGAGAAGGAGGAAACAAGCCATACATCAACCAGAGTGGACATTTTCCAGCATAGGTTTAAGCGAGAGTTGAGCTTTTTAGAAATAGATGAGCAACAGCTGTGGAGCCATCTGGGGTCAAGAGTAGGAGGGAAAAGTAAAAGATAAAAAATATATATATACATATATAGGTATATATTATATATATATATATATATATAATATATATATATATAGAATATTATATATCTATATTTTATATATATATATATATCTATATATCTATATATATATCATATAATATATATATATATATATTATATATATATATATATATTATCTAATATATAATATATAATAAGATATATTAATATATATATATATATAGTAGGGTGGTCCAAAATCTTAATAAATTTTGAGAAGTTGTCTGGGCATGCGTTGTTCTTGTTTTCAATTGGGTTACACGTAATCGAGTTGAAGTATCGCTCCAATCGAAGAATATTTATAGGTTCCCAACGAGAAAAAGTAAATAAAAAGAAGCTCACAAAGAATAAAGAGGTCCGTGCCATCACGAGTATCTGCTAATCCAATACTACCTACTTTTACATACAAGATTATACTTTGTTCAGGAGTTCAATGAAGATGCATGATGGACATTTGGATGTCAATTTAATTTGGTAAAAAAGTGTACTAAAAGAAAGTTGTAACATATACAATTTTGTATTTAGATCAAAAGAATCTTCAATTTCAGGGTTAATATAGGCAAAACATGTTGTTGTTGATCAATAAGTACTGTTATTCCTTTCCGTTTGATAACACTTGTACAGTGAAAGCAACACGGGCAAGTACATAAGGTAAAGAATGAATGTAAATAATGAAAAATAAAGGAATACACTGTACTTTTACTCCATATATGCTGCTTTGGAGGGAAGGTGCTCCCGCCTGTGCTTGGCCACCACTTTCAGGAGGTACTGTTGCTGGACCTCGTCCTTGGGTGATGATCGAGTTGAAGCTGAGGTGGCCAAGGCGATACCTCTCCTGCCGCGTCGAATATGACACCTTCATCTGCGAGACGGTTCCTCTCAGCTCCAGGAAGGTGGGCCTCAGTCCCCAGTCTCGGGGGACTCTCTCAACGAGGGGTCCAATTATTCTCCCGTTCCAGGAAGAAGTATCCAGGGTCCTCCTAGCCTAGAGGTCACTAGGTCCTTCAGGTCAATGTCCGGGGAGACCCTCTTCCCGTTCCAGTCGCTTGAGGCCTTTTCTCTCACGTCTGAAACAGATCCTGACCATGGCCTCTCTCCTCATGCGATTCTCGCGTCCATGACGGACAGAGCCACAAGGTCCTCGAGAGTACAAAAGGTGACGACGGAAGGCTTTTGAGCGCACGGCCGCCACCACCTGGTTTGGGGCATCCTCGAGAGAGGTTCGCATGAACAGGAGGTGTGAGGGAGCTCGCTGAGGGACCATGGCCTCATTCCACTTTGTGGCGTACAGCGAGGGCACACGAAGAGGGAATGTCCTCCATGGCCGCAGATGTGAGCGGTCAGCTTTAATTGACCTCGGAAGAGGAAGACTTTCAGAGCGTAAAATTCCCTTGGCCATCCACCTGGCTTGGTGGAGGGGCCCTGAGGGCCGAAACCTGTAATCTTCCCGAGCGTCTCTCCCAATAAAAGAGTACGAGAGACCAGATGGAGTTCTTCGTAGTCCTCCTCGGTGTGAGTGCCGCTCTCAGACACTCTTCAGCTCGTGGAGGGCTCGCTCCCTGTGCTCTGAGAGCTCCCCGGGTCGAAGGAGCATGGAGACTATCCTTTTCCCATGGCAGAGCTCCAAGAAGACTGGTCAATTAAGCTCCCATGATCCCAAATCGAACGAAGGAGAGGAATGTTCAGGTCCTCGGAGGGTCCGTAGAGCTCTTGAAACACGTACCTCATGACGACCTCCCAGCACGTGGTGTCTGCAGGCCACCAGAGGCGCTCGCTTCCAAGGCTTTCTGGATCTTCACGCAGGCTCCTTATAAAGCCCCGTGTTTGAGCCGTCGTGTTCGAAACACCAAAGCCCTGAACTGCTGGTTCTGCAACTGAGCCTACGAGATCGCCTTGAGAAAGCCCTCTCCCTGAGCCGTGCCTGGCTGCGGGTTATCTTGGGACTCCCAGGAGGATGTCCCTCCCCCCAGCCGTGACCAGGATTGGCGATTCGGCCGACCTGGTCTGCCCGACAGGTCAGGAAGTAAACTTCCCGTAAACCAGTGGACAAGGACAGGAATCCCCTCCATGAATGTTTATCGTTTCCGACTTGGCGACGGCCTCCCGATTCTAATTCTGTGGCGTCGGATGGTGCTGCGAGACAAGGAGAGACTCCCAGGTCAGTCCGGATGCCGTTGCAAGGCTCCCATCGTCCCCATCGCCACCCGGTCCGAGACCTTGAACCGATCCAAGGTGGAGTGCATGTCCGCCAGAGAAGCAAGGAACGTGGATTTTGAATCCATCGACTTACTCCGTCTACGGGTGACTGCGGACAGTGAAGTTCTACATCGCTGTCGTCTGTTCTTTCCGGTGGCGGAGGGCGAAGACGAGGTCAGGTGGTCAGAGAGTACGACGAGAGGTCATGGCATTTCCCTCTCTTATTCGAGCGCTCTTTCATTCATCTCTTCTGCCCGATCTCTTCCTTCTTCTCATCTGGGGCCTCAACTGTGACGACAATCTAAGCCCGCATGGAACGAGGTGGTCGCCGGTCCTCCCGCTGGATGCGAAAAAAGGCTTGGTCCTCCTCCACGGTCATCCGATCGAGGGCCAATCACTGCTCGCCCCGTCGAAGAAGGTCCTCCAGGTCCCCCTTGGAAAATTTCCTCTTGCATACGGGCGGTTCTTGGATGCCGTTTCCGAGTTTTTTGGGGGACCGCACTTGGCCACCAGGCTGAGGCGCTTCTCTTGGCGTTTCGGAGAGAGGAGGTCGGGAATTCCCGGCACTCCCCCAGATCAAGAGGACTGACTCTATACCTCCTTGGCCGGCCACGGGTTTGGCTTCTACATCTCGATTCTGTGATGGAAGTAAAAACTTGCGGTAGCACTGCCCTTTAGAGCAGCATGGCACTGTTATTCCATTCAGGAATGCCCAATAGACACACATGCACGGCCCCTTGTAGAAGTCATCACGCACCTGGGGGGAAGAAAAAAGAGTAAACTTTAGGGGGCAGGTTGCAAACATAGTCCGATCGGCACGAAATTTTGCATGACACATGTCCAACAGGAATTTAAAAACAAGATCGACATAGCCCGCTTACATACAAAAACATTTATTTTCACTATGTTTTTGGAACCCACCCTAATATTAGGCAGGAAATAAGCACAAAAATTGCGAGTTGGACAAAAATGTTAAACAAAGCATTTACCTGAAATGGGTTCTTTGGAGGTAATCTTCTAGCCCACACAAAAAACTCCACTCGAATCCACCATGGCAATACTCGTTTCCCACTGAAAATCCTAGATGCCGCCGCCCCCCGAGAAGGTTTAAAATATGAAATAGGCATAACTTGCTGAAAATCAACATAGAAACACAAATAAAGTGTCTAATCCTACTAATTTTGAGTGACTCTTTAACTGGAAATATTTTCAAGGTCACATAAGGTGGCATTCATGCTCAACCGTCAAAATCAACGTCATTTTTGGTATAATATCGAAGGAAAATTGAAAAAAATATATGACCTCTGAACATATCTGTGCGACTATTAACACCAGTACGATTGAGAATGTATGTAGGTATGCAACGCATTTAGTAATACTTTTTTTCTTTTTATTTCCAGATTGAGATTGTGATGGCATCCCCCAAAGACAGATCGGCGTGTTTAATTTGTAGAGACACTATTTCATTAGGAACGATTGAATATGCCAAGCGTTGGACGCAAAGGCCTCACTTACATTTAATAAATTCACCCATAGAAACAATGAACTATACAAACGAACCCCACCATATATAAATTGATGAAATGGAAAGCAATATGTACACCACATCATGTTCGCAAAGTCACACAAACAGCAGAAGACGATAGAGCAGACGGTAAACGCCAACATGTCGATGAAATGGCTACCTCACACAAACTGCCCCCCCCCCCCCGCGGATACTAAAAAATTCTCATTTTCACACTGACTGCTATCTCTGTGGATGCATGTGATCAGAGAAGAAGCGCCCAGAAAGTATCCCACCAATGTTTGAATAGAATGAAGTCATGTTATGCTCCTCACGGTGTCAGAGACCGTCTTGCAAAGATGTAATGAAACGTCGCGAAACTCATCCAGACTCTTGGGATGATGCAGTTGCCACATCGACTTGCATTTTTAATGGATTTACCAGCAGAGTGGAGCCATTACAACACGCAGATGTTTCCAATTATTACATGTCTCACGAAATCTTACACTTGACGGTTACTACAAACAAGGATGGCACCACATCGGAAACGAGAGTCCTTCTGGTACATCGATGTGAAATGAAGATGATCGTCTTTCATGCACGTATGAATATCTGGGAAAACAATGATGATGAAACTATAGAGGGAATCTATGAAATCATGGAAAGCCATGCAACCAGTGGAGGGGTTATTCCAAAAAGTCTTTGCAAAGGCAACTCTATGCAACATTATGGAACAGAGAGTATCGATTAAACTTAACGAAAAAGCAGCCACTGATGGTCACACTCACATCTAATGTGAAATGTGAAGCAGTTGGATTCAGGGATGCGCAAAAATCAAAATGAAGGGACAACCCCGATGCATGGATCGTGCATCAAAAGTTCTGCACCTATATCAGGATATGAAATAAAGAATGCCGAAAAACACAACGATTGTAATCCAGCGCCTCTGATTATAAAATAGCTCTAACACAATCTCTCACTTGACCCACCTGCCCTGTCTATACGTACAGACAATCATCAAGAGCAAAAGAGCAGCCTGATGGCATCTAGGGCAAAGCCATAATGAGCTCACTTGTCCAAGAGCATTCCTCTGTCCTCTGCAAGCTGGTCTGTGTGCAACTTTGGACCAGAAATATGGACATCGTGACTTGATAGACTATCTTCAGCTTTGGTTTCTGATATTCAATTCAGAATCATCCCTCTACAAGAAAAACGCTGCTCTCACCCAAGGAGTAGACATTAAATATCTCATGCTGAGGCTTTTGCTGCTACTTCATTGCCGACAATGTGATCAATGCCGATCACAAGCAAAAGACATGGGATGGTGAAAATGTCATTCACATGGGTCAGAGGGAGCAAATCGACACCAGCTCGTCAACTTCCAGCACCAATTCCCAAGAACAGGTTGCCATCGATGACATAAAAAATGTTGGCAAACATCAATAGTATTTCCAAAGAGACCCAAAAGTCAGCATTGAAGAGTATCAAGTATGAAACTATCGGACCATATAACCAGGACTGCCGAGCCTCAAGGTAGACATAATGTGGCAGGTAGCGATGCATCTCTCTAACTCGGCCTTTGTGGTCTGGGATAAAGTCAATCCCTACATACGCAAATGGCCAACCCAGGGAAGAGTACACAACCTTATCTACCAATGATTGACATGTCACCAAGTAGCCCAAAATGTGTTCGGCCAAAACGATGGAGTACATGAGCGGAACTTAGCTGAAAGCAGAATTGTACTCCCATCATCACCTTAGATCAGCCAAGTATACTGGATAGCTATGATGGTTATCGAGGATCAAACCCACATCAAGTGCGTTTGGCGAAATATTGTCCTGTTACTTGGCGGATTACCACACAGAGATGAGCATGCTTGGAGCCATTTGGAGTATACATGGCAGGTTCTGCGTTTGAAGAAATGTGCAAGGTCTATGCCGAGGGTTCAGTTTGACAATAGTTGAGTGGAAAGGCAGTGGCCCGTGCAGTAGCGAGGTCATCTTCTCGGGACAGTGCTCTGAATATAATAACTACATCAGAAGCCCTTCACCTGCCTCTTCCGGATTTGAAAGGTACGGAATCCTCTACGTCGACACCCATGTCGAGACAAACAGCGAAAATCCAGCCTTCAACCTCCAAAACACCCCATGCAGCCCCAACGAACCGAGAATAGCCCAGAATCTGAATCCCCTGCGAAACTCTCAAACATCAGATTCGCTCGGTACCAAACTGGAACAATTGCCAAAATCTAGAACCTCCAACCAAACCCCAAAGAACCACAGAGTCAAAGGGATCTATTCAGGCAGGATCTTCTCAAACGTTTGATCAACCACTCAGTCGGTATTTCCCATCAGGTGGTGACGATTGTCTGCCTGGAATCTCGCCACAGTCACGGGTGGAAGCCATCCTCAAGCTTGAATATGCTTTCTGTATCTCTCAGCTTGTCAAAGGACGTTAAAGACGGAAGCATGACTGTGGTGATGCACTACAGAGCGATGCATTGAGCAACATCCACCACTGCTCTGCCATTCAACTCACGTCCTTTGAATATTTGGCGGGCCTCAATGCAAAGTATATGGCACTGCAAGATTGTGGATTACAATACCAAAATATGGTATCCATTCTTAGGTCTCATTCGTTCTGCTGTACAGGTGCTGGCCTCTGTATTTGCGGTCTCTGCGTGAAATGCACCCCTTTTCTGACTGCTGCCGGGTCACACCAACTATACGAGGTCTTTGGCTTTGTTAATCCCAAGAAATGATTGACGTGAACACAAACCCATCCAAATGTAATAGGCATTTATGAAGGGCCTATTTTCCTAGTCAGAAAGACAGTGACGGGCCGTGGCCAGGAATTTTCTACAGACTCATTCATAGAGCAAGTTCTGATGGCCAGCATCAAATCAACTGGCGACTTAACCCAAGGCGTGGATTCATTTGGCAGCACTCGACCTCTCTCTGCTCTCAAGATCTGTGGTGTGCCAATAAAGCAGTTTCCATTTCGCGTAGGATGGTTTATCTATGGATACACGTGGATGGACATCGTGAATTAGCAGCAGCCAGGATACGTCGTGACATGAGTGATATACAGAAGATTCTCAAGTGTCCCTGAGCGTGGAGTATTCAAACAAACCATCATATAGAAGGATTGTCAAGTCTATCAAAGGCTTGGTGGCAAATGATTTGTGAATGCATATGAGGCCTTCAAAGTGTTGGAAGAAGATCCTTGATTACCATGGTAGGACAATCTGTCGACAGAATACAAGCTTTCTCAGGAGAATCAAGTTAAGACCATGGCATCAGCTACTCATGTGAAAACATTTCGGTGACCAAATTGAGATGGATCACAGAGGTCCTCTATCAGATTCTTCTTCCTTACAAGGTTTCAATGGCTGACATACCATTCCAGATCTTCTTCCGATATGAGATGTGCTCTTCCAATCCATCTCTCGTTGACAACCAGTGTGCATGAGGATGGGGGATGAATCGGAAACCATTCCATTCACCATCTCCTCAAGCTTGGTTCCAGAGAGCATTAGTGCAACGTCCTGTGGACATGCGTATTGCAGTACATCGATTGATGGTGGTAGCCTCCTCATAAATTTCATGGCACTAAAAATGCCAGTACTCGGAGAGCTTGAACTGTAGTCAGACACCATCAAGCAATCATACTGTCCATGCTTGGTTGGGTTTGGAGGGGTATTCATGATCTAGCAAAAAGGATTGAAGCACATCGTCGCAGGATGGGGAATGATATAGGTTCTACAGTGTGGTTTTCACCAGAAGTGCATGTAACATGACCAAGAGAGCTTTCTTGCCAATCCCTTCCAACAAGCAAGCTTACATCAATTACTTGCAGAGAAATGACCAAAGCGGATATCGCCGGTGACATGCAAAGGTGATGCTTACTACAAGATATGTATGTCATGAATGTCTTCACGCCAAAAGATGAAGCCAACAGCTGTTGCGCAGAGGATATGATGGTTCCCAGCTGCTAACGCATCATGCCAATATTGCTGACAAGGACTGTATTACATGGTGAAATCCAAACAAACAGTGGTGTCACAGCTTTGGCAAAAAAGCCTTGACCAATTACTCTCTGGCGCCCTAGCGCTTTCTGCCCGTTTCAGTGGGTGGGACACTACGTCTAGAGCTTATGGTTGGCAAAGTATCAGTATCATAGAAATATGCAGAACTAGAGCGGTGTAGTTCAATATTAATGATCTCCATCTTCATCTAAAGCAGAATAGAAAGAGCTGGAGAAGATGCCTTGTTTGATCATCTATGGCGGACACAACATCTCTGAGCCTTGACTCGGCAGACGGTTTAAAGAAGGGGACAAGTTCAGCAGAAAGGGGTACTGCCACGCAGTATGTGTCGCCAGAGAAGCTTCCGCCTAACATCTGATGCAGCCATTTTCCATAGTCATCGCGCATACAAAGGTCAGGCAGGTGTGGTAATGATCTTCACTGCAGAAGATGGTGGCTGGATGGACTTCTCCTTATGGCTTATATCCCGTCAAAATGTCTTCAGCCGTCGGCACCGATCGACTACTTAAAGTAATCGTCCATGACCATTTCAGCAATCTGATTTAATGCAATCAAATCCTAGCCATTAACGAGATATCAACTATACGTCGTCACTTTTTGCATCCCGTCAGCCGTTTTTAAATAATCGTAATCAAAAATCTTAAATTCCCCGAGTTCTCAAAAACTCCCCAAGGTTTGCAGAGACGAGCAGCAGGCTCGGTGGGACGTAGCAAAAGGCAGAGCTTCTCCCCGCCGCAGATTCAGAGGGATGTAAACACATGAAGATATATATAGTACTTGAAGATTTTGTGGTCGTTTCTGATAGATTTATTTTGCGATGTGCATGTACTTGCATCCTGTGTGGGTGCAGGTGGGGTCTGGCCTGCCAGAGAGCTTTAGCACCCATTTGCAAACTGTGGGGCAGACGATATATGTGTGCAGATGTGTGCAAGCATGCAGGAAACATCGGGGAAGCGGCGTTAGCTAGCAGGCCACCGTGATGAGAGGGCGGCAGTACCCAGCTGGCTACTACCAAGCCGCTCCCCGTCGCTCCAAAGGTCTGCACACATATATCGTCGCGTGTGAGGTTGGGAATGGGGGATAAGCTCGCGGGAAGGGCACTAAGCTTTCTTGCTGTGCACCATTGCAGGATGCAAAGTATGTACCGTGTGCACAAAAAATATACCAGAAGCACCGGTTTCTAAGGGTACTGTATTTTTTCTCTGAGTCTCCGTGTGGTGTGGACGGTGCGGGGCTGGGAGGCTTACTCTTGTGACGTCGCCAGCAAAGTTCGCGACACAGGCTGGAATGGGGCTGTTGTTTTTTCTCGCGCTTTTTACAAAAGTATGGTTTAGGGAAATAAGGCGTGAAAATGAATAATTTTTTGTGGATTAGGTATTTTTGAATGAGCATCAACAAATATGCAAAGAAAAAATGGGTCTGGACGATACTGTAAGATAATGCGATGCAAGTGGTGGAAATTGCCAACACAAGAAAACTGTACAGCCGCAAAAATGGGCTCAATTGACACCACATTGTGGTAAGCAAGGGCATTACCTGTTTGACACCCTGTGGTTCGCGCGTCCACTGTGGATATTGACGAAAAGAGGGGTGGAAAACGAATTGAGTGATGTGAAACGGGACTATAAATAAAGGATGTCCTTGAAGTCACTTTGGAATATAAACATATGCATATTTATATACAATATATACATACACCAATATACACAATACAAGATACATATGTAAAGATGATAGCTGGTGTTTCAGACACTTAATTGCTCATTTTAGGGTAATTTTAGGCAAATTTTTGATTTGTCGTTGATTTATATCTGAACACATCCTGCCAATCTTTCCAAAGTAATTTAAATGAAAGGCACTCAAAAGTAGTAGGATTAGACACTGATTTGTGTGTTTTCGTTGATTTTCAGCAAAAGTTATGCCTATTTCAATATTGTACCTTCCGCGGCGGCGGGCATCTAGGATTTTCAGTGAAAACGAGTATTTACCAGGGGATTCGAGTGGACCTTTTTTGTGTGGTTAGAATACCTCCAAGAACCCATTTCAGGTGAAATTGCTTTGTTACATTTTTGCCCCAACCTCGGCACTTTATTGCCTGGTCTATATATATATAATATATATATATATATATAATATATATCTAATATATATTATAAAATATATATATATATATAATATATATATATACTATATATCATATTATATATATCTATATAGAGAGAGAGAGAGAGAGAGAGAGAGAGAGAGAGAGAGAGAGAGATTAAATATATATATATAAATATATATTATATTATATATAGATATATATATATATATATAATATATATATATATATATATATATATATATATATATATATTATATATATATATATATATATATATATATATTATTATATATATATATATTTATATATATATATATATATATATATATATAATATATATTATATTATATATATAATAGGGTGTCCAGTAGAATACGGAGTTTGTTTTCCGAATCATCTCTGCTCTTCAGATCTTATTTGAAACCTTACTTGAGAAAGTGTTATGAGCGACATTTCAGCCGGATCGAAGAATATTTAGAGGTGGCTCAAGGAGTCTGAAGTTCTCCCAGACTAGGAGAACCCTTCTGGGTATTAGCCGCTTTATAGGCGAGGGTTTCATGCTTGTCAGGCACTCATTGTCGCCCAATTGTCATGACGGCTTTCCCAGAGTGGGGAACCGCTTTCGGTGCTTTGCTACCACCCCCAGGAGGAACTTGGAGCTGAACTTGGAACTTGGCGGTGTGCCTTCCATTGTATTCCTTTATCAGGGCCACACTCCGCTCAGCGTGGTCGTTCACCACCGCGATGTTGTTTATGCGCTGCTTGGCGGTTGCGCAGCCCTCGCAATTGCTCCACACACGCAGGTCCTCATCCACGAAGTCCATCTCAAGTCCCAGCTTCTGGAACAGCTTTTTCCTGGAGCAAAGGTGTTGGCGGCAGGGACTCCAAAGTTGGAATATTCTCCTTCCCGACTTTGATTAACTTTGGGATGTCGTCATCATCGCTGTCCTCTTCTTCCCTCATAGGTTGAACCATTGCCCTCTTTGTCTCAGGTGGAGCCTCTTCGTCCAAGAAGGCAAGGCACACCAGCTCTTCCGATAGGTACCACCGGTGGTTCTGCAGCTTGGCCGAAGACACTTTCGCGATCTGGGGTTCGGGGTAGGTCCGCAGCTTCTGCAGAAGATCCAGGTCAATTTTAGGAGCAGCAGCAGCGTGTGAAGTGGTAAACCACGGCTTCATGTACACCGTTCCGGCGAAAAGGGCGACATCCCAGGCGAATTTCTCCTCCCACTTTGTCATGTCGTGGAGTTGGTCCCGAAACATCCAAATCTTCAAGCTGTACATGATCTTGGCCATCCATCGGGCCTGGTGCATTGCCCCAGGTCGCTTGAAGGAAAATCCGGGGTACAGACCCTCCCAGGTAAATGATTATCAGCTCCAGGAACTCTCGGTAGTCATCCTTGAACAACTTGGAGGACAGTTTGGAACAGGCGAAGTCCAGGAGTGCCTCCCTTTCCTCCTCGATGAACGGGCGAGGCTCGTCCGAGTCCCATCCTGTTCGGGTCTGCTGCTTGTCGAGGAGGTTTCGCTGCCTTTGAAAGCGGCGGAACACTTAAATGTATGGTCCAGAGGAGGGCCCCGCGCATGCTGAGAAGACGGCTCCCATGATCACCTCCAGAATATGGTGCCCGCAGACTAAGTAAGGCATCCCCCGACCCAGCTTCCGCTCCAGGACGCAGCCCCCGAAATGGCACCCGGTGTTTGCGAGCCATCGTGTCGAATGACATTCCACGACCTTGTCTTCTCGATCCATTCCTGAAGAAGGGCGTTAGACGGCATTCGCCTGCTTGATCCCCCGCACAGAATCCAGCTTGGGAACTCCAAGAGTTGGGTCTCATCGCTGGTAATGTACGGACTATAGTCAAATTCACTTAATGTGAATTCCTGGGCGCGAGCTGCTCGATGCCTACCCGAATATGTAAGGACGTCGCTGATTGGCTGATGCACCCGGCTGGGTGGTGATGGTGGTGGTATTTGGTACATCTCTCCGGAACCCAAAACCTTGCGTTACCTCAAGAAAAATATTGATATATTCTTTGCTTTACTCACCTCCTACGCAAGATAGGCCTATTGTGTTTATATCAGTGAATCAGGCAGTGAATGTTTAACAATAACACGCCATTTATAACTCAATAGGGAAAAAAATATAGTTATAATTGAGTTTCACAAGAGTAGGCGGCTTTTCAGGTTTTCAGTGCATTGAAATGTTTTACCAGTTTGATATTTAGGAACACTGTCCTAACATCGTGTTTCATGATACATTGCTGCATATCATTAGCATAAAACAACTACAATACGACTACACGAATATTAAGATAATTGAAGGAAAGTAAAATAGTGTATAAACGTTTTGTCTTGCTTTTTTTGCTTCAACAGACTGTAACACCATCAGTTTTGTTCGCATTAAATTTTCAATCACTGTTTCAAATTTCCAACACTTTTCCTATTCCTTTGGTATGTAGCATGTACCAAAAAGGAAAAAATTAGGTGGTCAAAGTGGCTAATAAAGTAAAACTACTGAAACTTGCGCCGTGGAGATGAGTTCTGGAGAGAGCTATCAGAGGCTCACCCGTCATGGCGCCAGTTTCAGTAGTTTTATTTTCTTAGCCACTTTGACCACCTAATGTTTTCCTTATTGGTACATGCTACATACCATAAGAATCGGAAAGTGTGAGGATTTTGAAACACTGATTGAAAATTTAATGCGAGCAAAACTGATGGAGTTACAGCGAGTTGAAGCAAAAAAAGCAAGACAAAATGTTTATACACTATTTTACTTTCCTTCCATTATCTTAATATTGGTGTAGTCTTATTGTAATATTTGTATGCTCATGATATGCAACAATGTATCCTGAATATGATAGTATGTTCAGTTTAACCTAAATATCAACTGGTAGCTTGGTAATATCGGGTAGGTGTACAACATTTCAATGCACTGAAACCTGAAAATCCGCCTACTCATGTGATACTCAGTCATGACTTTATTTTTTACCCTATTGAATTACGAATGGCGTTTTATTGTTGAACAATCACTGCCTGTTTCATATATATAAACAAAATAGGCCTATCTTGTGTAAGAGTTGAGTTAAGCAAAGAAGTATGAATATTTTTCTGAGGCAACGCAAAGGTTTTGGGTGGCGGTGAGGCAAGATACCACCACCATCACCACCCAGCCAGAGAGCATCAGCGAATCAGCGACGTCCTTACATACTCGGGTAGGCATCGAGCAGCTCCCAAAAATCCAGCGTAAGTGAATAGACTATAGCACGGGGAGTCTGTCCACACTCTCTCCGGAATCCAGGAGGGAAGGAAAGAGCTTCCCGTCCCGATTAACGAACGACACATGTTTCTCCAGTCTCCTTGAATCCTTCCTTGAGATCGGACCCCTTCTCAGCACGATACCGATCACGGTAACGCTTCACAGAGGCTCGGCTCATGTTCAACTCCAAGAGATCATAGCCTAAGCTCTTGGCCACCTCTGTCAGGACGTAGGAGCCATCCTGTCGCTCATCTTGGTGGGCACTAGGGCCGCTGTAAGTCCAGGGGATCACACGTTCTGCACCTGAGTCAGTTTCCTCTTTGGAGGACCCGCATCACCCCTGACTGCTCCCTCCTCCTCCACCACGGACCCGTCAGAGTCAGAGGAAACAGAAGAAGATGACTCCAACTCCACCTGGCTGCATAAAGCTTCCTGCTCCATCCGCGTCCATCTCAATTTGCCTTGCATTCGCCTCCTTCATTTTTTGGGCCACTTCCTCCTTCCGCACTAGCACAAGGTCCACCGAACTCAATGACCCCCTCCACCCTATCTCCCGCTAGGCGGGGAGGAAGTCTTGGTCCTCTGGATTCTTGATGAGTTTCAAGGCGCCTGAGAGAGCCACATCTAACAGGTTGCCTGTGTCCGTCTAAAACCTATCCTCGTTGGTCCTCTGCGTCTGTGTCTGACGTCCCTGATTCTTCTTCATGCCCTTCCATCGGTCATGAAGGGCCTGGACCTTAGCCAGGATCTTGTCCTGTCGTTGTGTAGGGATCCTCGCCTTGTCCCAGAAAACAAGGGCCTCCTCCACCACTACTTTGGCGCTCTCAGCCCTCTCCTTCTTGAGGTTGAGGTAGTTGCGGACGAAAACGCTGAGCACTTGGCCGGAGGAGGGGAGTTTGATCCCCGGATGATGTCCTCCGAGCCAAGTATATAAAGCCACGTTTTTTCGACATCTGTGGAAGAGAAAGAGAATGCTCGACGTCAAGACTCTGTTCTCCTCAATATCCCAGAACCAAGGCATATGGTATGACACTCAGAACCAGGCTAGCAGAAACTTCCGACACATTGAGCCACCACTAAATATTGCAGAATCATGCTAAAAAAAAACCAATTTATTTTTTCAGCAAGAGGAAAAGTAAGAGAGGCGGAGAGCAAATGAATTCGAAAGTTCGTCTCTTTGGACCACCCTAATATATATAATTAATTTTATAAATATAATATATATATATATATATTATAAAATATAATTATAATATATATATATATATATATATATACAGCTAAGTATTAGTTATCCGACCTTGGGGGGACCGAAGGTAGGTCGGAATTGATAATTGGTGATAATTGGAATAGTCGGATGTTCAGATATCACAGTAACCATAAACGTTAAACCGTGAACCAGTTGTTCACGGTGGACCCTCCAACTGAGCAGCTTCACACCACTGGGTTACAGGCAGTGGATGCCGATCCTCCCATTGACGAACCCGCACCCTCTCTTGGCGAATTCAGAGAGGCTGTAGCAAAGTTGAAGGGTGGAAAGGCAGCTGGTGTTTTTAATATCAGTGCGGAGCTCCTCAAAGCTGGGGGTGAGGCCATGATCCGCGGGTTGCATGCTGTCCTGACTGCCGTGTGGCTATTAGGTACCATTCCTCCTGACTGGAAAAGGGGGCTGGTCGTCCCTATCTGGAAAGGGAAAGGGGACCGTCAGGACTGCAACCCAAATTTCCGCGGTATTACCCCTGCTCAGTGTACCAGGCAAGGTGCTTGCCCATCTATTGCTGACACGAATTCGCAGTCATCTGGTGAAGCATCAGAGACCTCAGCAGTCTGGATTCACGCCTGGTAAGTCAACAACGGACCGTATCCTAGCGCTTCGTGTCCTGGTGGAACGCCGACGTGAGTTTCGACAGGGGATGCTTGCAGCCTATGTTGATCTCAAGAAGGCGTTTGACTCAGTGCATCGTGAGTCACTCTGGGATCTTCTGCGACTTCGAGGGATTCCTGCAAGGACTATTGGTTTGCTAACTGGTCTGTATTCTGGGACTGAGAGGGCTGTGAAGTGTGGGGCAGGTGTATCCAGCTTCTTTCCTGTGAATACAGGAGTGAGGCAAGGGTGCGTCCTTGCCCCATCACTTTTCAACGCTTGTATGGACTTGGTATTGGACAAGGTTGTAGATCAAAGTGATTGTGGAGAATCCGTCGGCAACACCAAGATCACTGATCTTGTTTTTGCCGATGATGCAGTAATCTTTGCTGAGTTGCTGGAGGTCCTGGTGATGGCTCTCGAGGCGCTGCACGAGGAGGCAAAGCCTTTGGGACTTGAGGTCTCCTGGCTCAAGACCAAGGTCCAGGTATTTGGAGACTTACTAGATGAAGCAGTACAGTCTGTTCATGCATGTGGCGAGGACATTGAGATCTTGGAAAGTTTTACATACCTTGGTAGCGCAGTCCATAATGACGGCGGGTCACGTCAAGAAGTCTTACGGCGGATTGGCATAGCCCACGGTGTTATGGACTCGCTCAGCGGGAGTATTTGGCGTTGTCGGTACCTGTGCAGGAGGACAAAGATCCGGTTCTTCAAGTCACTTGTGATCCCTGTCTTACTCTATGGTTGTGAGACATGAACACTAAATAGTGACTTGAAGAGACGAATCAATGCCTTTGGTAATAAGCGTCTTCGCAGAATCATGGGGTATCGCTGGGATGATTACGTGTCAAATCAGCGATTGCACCGTGAGACTGAATCGAGGCCTATTACCTGCATAGTCCGTCAGCGCCAACTTCGGCTATATGGGCATGTGGCACGCTACCCTGAAACCGATCCTTCCCATCGGGTTGTATCTGTAAGAGACAATCCGGCGTGGAGGAGGCCAAGGTGGCGCCCACAAGGCTCGTGGCTGGGGCAAGTTGATGTTTCTTGTCGAGAGCTGCTTGGTATGGGAAAGGAGCCTGCATGGGAACTCGCGCGTGGTGACCCCCGGGAGTGGCGTCGTAGGGTGGGCGAGGCGACGCGCCCCCCGGCGTATGCCCCCAATGATTGATTGATAAACGTAAGGACAAAATGGTATAGAACATAAAAGATGCAAATCTTCAAGACCGATCCAGTGGTATACGTGAAAGTAAAATTCATGCATAAATAAAGCCACAAATCAATGTTTTCTAAAAACTTTAAAAAAACGAAGTAAAATAAATGGCCAAAACAAGACACAATGTGGTGGAGAAAAAACTCGGTTGTTTGGACAAGTCGGATGTTTGGAGGTCGGATGTTGGGAATTTGGCTATATATATATATATATATATATATATATATATATATATATATATATATATATATATATATTATATATATATATATATATATATATATATATATATATATATAATATATATATATATATTATATTATATATATATATATATATATATATATATATTATATATATATATATATATATATATATATATATATATATATATATATATACATATATATATATATATATTATTATATATAATAAAATATATATATATAATATATATATATATATATATATAATATATATATATATATATATAAAATATATATATATTATATATATATATACAGTAAAGCCCCTCTAATTCGAACTAATTGGGGAGAAACTAGGACAAATTGCCGAAAGTCCGAAAAATCCGATGATTACCTCTATCCCCTCCATACATAAGAACTCACTAAAACATGCAAAAACAACACAGATTGTATTACTTCTACTCACTAAAACATGGCTGATACTGAAGTCTTGAAGTGCAATACTACTGTACACTGAGCACACAGGGGTCACTGATAGCGTCTTCATGGAAGGGCTACGTTCAAGCAACGCGCACGTATGCACAAAGAGGGCACGGTGACATCAGCATAGAGTATGCCTAGCCAAGCCCCGCACAGCAGCCCTGGTAGGTGGATCACGACTGAGTTGCCAGCTCCGGCCACAATAGGTTATGTAAACAAAGGGCACATGAAAGACTCTCCTCTTCTTGCTTCTTTTAAACTTTATTTCCTGCTACTATAACTTTCTGCTACATCACATAAAGGGTCATCAACAAGTTGTTCTACAACAATAAGAAAAGCCACAGAGATAACTTCGGCAGCTGCTATCTTGGTAGCAAAATGTATTGTGAAGCGTTTTAGTATCGTTCAGTAGAGAGAGTGCGAGGGGGGTGACCGATACTGGAACGCAACAGTAGTGTTTACTCTAGAGATATGTAAGGTAAGGTCTTCAGTGCTTGAGGTGCTTAATGTGTTTAGTGGCGATGTGAAGCTGGCTGACGAAGTGGATGGCACAGAGGAGGTGGAAGATGCGCAGAAAACTTCGACAATTCGAACAATTGTGCGGACAATTCGAACTTCTGTTTCGGATTATGGAAAGTTGTTGAAAATGTTTTAACTGGACCTGAAACAGGTCGAATTATCCGAAGTTTGAATTATACGGGTTCGAATTAGAGAGGGTTTACGTATATATATATATATATATATATATATATATATATATATATAATATATATATATATTTAATATATATATATTATATATATATATATATTATATATATATATATATATATTTTATATATAATATATATTTATATATATATTAATATATATATATATTATATATATATATACAGTTGTGCAGCACCCTACCCGTATTTCCCGACCGCCTTGGAGACACACCCAACATTCTTGATCTTTTCCTAACTACTACCCTTCTGCTTACTCTGTGAACTTTCTCTCCGTTGGGTTCCTCCGATCAATCTTATTTCTGTAAAACCCGTCCTATCGCTCCGGTGCCGCCTCGGAACCCACCTAAGCGGAGGTGCTTCTAGCATTTCAACTCAGCTAAGTGGGAAGACCTAAGGCAGTACTACTCTGATTTTCCATGGAATGATTACTGCTTCCATGTCAAAGACCCATCTCTTTGTGCAGAGCGCATGACTGAGGTCATAGTCGCTGGCATGGAGGCGTACATTCCACACACTTTCTCTAATCCTAAAGGCCGTCAACCTTGGTTTAACTCTGCTTGTTCTCATGTTGTCCGTGATAGAGAGGCGGCTCACAGACGGTACCGTAACCATCCATCTCCTAAAACTCATGCCAATTATAATTATCCCCGTAGTCATGCCAAATCTTTACTTCAACTTACCCAAAACTCCTTTATTCATAGAAAATGTCGAAATCTTTCTAAATTAAATTCCTCTTGTGACTTCTAGCATCTAGCTCATAACATCTCTAATAAATTTTCTTCTGCATCTTTCCCTCCTATGCTTCACCCAGATGGCTCCACAGCTGTCTCATCTATTTCTAAAGCAAAACTCTTCGCTCAAACCTTTGCTGAAAATTCCACTCTGGTTGATGAAGGGCTTGTTCCTTCTTCTCCTCCACCCTCTGACTATATTATGCCTGGTATTAAGATCCTTCGTAAGGATGTTTTCTCAGCCCTTTCTGGCCTAGATCCTCGGAAGGCTTACGGTCCTGACGGAGTCTCTCCCATTGTTCTCAAAAACTGTACTTCCGTGTTTGCACCCTGCCTGGTCAAACTTTTCCGTCTTTGTCTATGTACTTCCACCTTTCCTTCTTGCTGGAAGTTTGCTCACATCCAACCTGTTCCTAAGAAGGGTGATCGTTCTAATCCTTAACACTGCCGTCATATATCTTTGACTTCCTGCCTTTCTAAAGTTTTTGAATCTATACTAATAAGAAGTTTCTTAAGCATCTATCTGCTTACAATCATCTATCTGATCGTCAGTACGGTTTCCGTAAAGGGCGACCTACTGGCGATCTTCTAGCTTTCCTAACTGAATCTTGGTCATTCTCCTTTACTACCTTTAAGGGTTTCGGTGAAATTTGTGCTATTGCCCTTGACATATCAAAAGCTTTTGATAGTCTGGCACAAATCTTTAATTTCCAAACTACCCTCATTCGGTTTCTATCCTTCTGTCTGTACCTTCATCTTAAGTTTCCTTTCAAACCGTTGTATTGCAGCTACTGTAGACGGACATTGTTCTTCTCCTAATCTTATCAATAAGTGGTGTTCCCATTGTTTTCTGTCCTATCACCCACTCTCTTTCTATTATTCATTAATGATCTTCTAAGTCTAACTTCAAAGCCCTATCCACTCCTACGCTGATGATTGTACCCTGCATTTTTCAACGTCGTTTATTAGACCTCCAACTCAACAGGAACTAAGTGATTCACGGAGAGATGCCACCGAGCGCCTAACTTCTGATCTTTCTATAATTTTTGATTGGAGCAAAGCAAACTTTTTTTTAAATGCCTCAAAAACAAGTAGTGTATTTATTGAAATCACATGTAATATTTGCAATTTGCATTAGCGAATACGGAAATAGACATTCGTCCATCACTAATACATATATATGTATATATATATATATATAATATACTATATATATATTTTATATATATATATATATATATATATAATATTATATATATATATATAATATATATATATTTATTATATATAATATATATATATATAAATATATAAATATTTAATTATAATATAAAAATTTATTAAAAATAAAAAATAATATTTATTTTAAAAAAAAATTTATATATATTTTTTTTATTTTATAATTTTATATATTTTATATATATATTTAAAATTATAATATATATATAATATATATATATATAAAATATAAATATATAATTATAATAAATATAAATATATAATATATATAAAATTTTTAAATATATAATATAAAAATTGATATACCCATATATATAAATATATATGTATGTGTATGTATTTTATAATTAATTAAAATTTTTAAATTAATATTTTTATAATAAAATTTTATATATAATTTTATATTAATATTAATTATTTTTATATATTTATATATTATATATAATAAAATTAAATTTATAATTATAAATATATGTAATATGTAAATATATTTTTTTATATATTAAATATTATATATTTATTAATATTGTTATATATATTATTTATTAATATATTATATTATTTTAATAATTATATATAAAATTTATATATATTTTATATAATATAAAACCTTGTAGCAAATGGTGACAGGTGGAGCGCGTTCCCAAATCATTTATTGTAGGAAGAGTTTTGGAGTAGCGTGTCCGGCTTCCTTTGCAGATGCTTCCTTTGGTTTTTTCTTTCTCTTAACTGACATCGTTGGGAAATTTTTTTTTTGTCAAATAAGCACAATGGATAAAAAAAAAGGGCTAACCCCCTCGGGTCCCAAAAGTTTAAGAAAAAAGAATAGAAGAAGAGGAAAACGCGCAAGAGATAGAGGATGTGGTATATAATATCCGCAAATCCTTTTTTATATAATCAGATATATAACGAAAGACAAGATAATTGTGGGGGTCGTTAATTAGAGCAGGGTGAGGTCTTAAATAGGATGAGGATATGTGTAAAAATTTAAAGGATTATTTCTTAAGTGTTTTTACCCCCGGGGGGATACACAAAATACATGAAAATGAAAAAAAGGAAGCGATGAGGAGAAAAATCAAAATATTGTGATACTAGAGGAATGGTGAAGAGGGTATAGTAAAATGAAGAACTTTAAGTCGCCCCGGACAGATGAAGTGTACCCAGAGTATTATAAAATTGCAAAGAGGTTGTTTTTTGAGCGTTTTGTGCACATTTTTAGGAAATCGGTTAGGGGTGGGGCCCATGTGCCGTTATTGTGAAGGAAGGGAAATGTACCCCCTTTTAAGAAGGGGGGAAAAAGAAGACAAAGTCAAAAATTTTCGACCCATTCGTCAGGGTAGGTAAATTATGGAAAAATATTATTGGCCCAAAAAAAAAAAAAAAGAGGGGGCATTTAGAAAAAAAAATAGTTTGATCAAAGAAATTTACAACATGGATTCACCAAGGGGCATTTCCCCCCCCCATTTATTTAGTTTTTATAGGAAAGTTTTTGAGCGGGCAGATAATGATAAGGATTATGATATAATATACCTGGACTTTAGTAAGTATTCGAAAAAAGTACCACCGAGCACTCTTAAATAGGTTAAGGCTCAGAATAGATGGGAAGGTTCTTCGTTGGACGAGCTTGGGGTTTAAATGATAGGCAGCAAAGGGTTTACAATTAATCGTTCTAAACTGAATGGGGGGCAGGTGACAAATGGGGTTCCACAAGGGTTTTTGGGTCCATTTCAGTTTTGATTTACATCAAAAAAATTGGATATGCGATTGGGAGTACAAATTAGAAGTTGTGATGATACAAAAAGGGAGGTAGGATTTCTGGACACAGTCTGACGTAAACATGTTGATAGATATTTAGATAAACTTAAATGGTGGGTAGTCAGATGGCAGATAGAATTTAATATTGAAATGCAAACGCTATGAAGTTTGGAAAAAAAACCCCCGGTAATAAATAAACATACGCCCAAAGTATTGCTGAAAAAAAATCGAAGGGGAAAAAAAACTTGGAGTGAAGGTGGCCCCCGACCTTTCCGGGCAAAGGAAAAAAAGTATTTAACTAGAAATAAAGCTAATAGAGTGTTAGGTTTAATTACCCGAAGTTTAAAATTGAAGTAGGGAATATTCAAAGCTTTATTTTGGCTCTAGTAGAACCTCACCTAGACTATGCGGTTCAGTTTTGGTGTCCATATTACAGGTTGGATATAGCCTTGTTAGAATCAGTGCAGAGAAGGATGACCAAAAGGATTCAAGGGATAAGTAACTTTAGTTATGAGTGGAGATTGAAGCTATTAAAGTTACACTCACTCGAGAGTCGCAGAGTAGGGGGCGATCTGATAGAAGTTTTTGAGTGGATAAAGGGATTTAATAAAAGAGAGGTAGGAAAACGTCTTACGGCTATTAGCCAGGGTAGAACAAGAAGTAACGGTTTCATGCTGGAAAAGCGTGGATTTAAAAAAGAGATAGGGAAAAACTGGTTCACAAATAGGGTGGTGAATGATTGGAATAGACTCAGTATACAGGTAGTTAGTGCAGAGTCATTTGGGAGCTGTAAAAGGGGGCTGGGTAGGTTCATGGTTGTGGATGAAAGGTGGATGTAGGTAGTGTTAGGTAACAGGAACTACCACATGTAGGCCTCACGGCCTCTTGTAGCTTCCTTATTTTCTTATGTTCCTATGTTCTTATATCTATGAAAAAATATGCCTTCAGATTGACTCTATAAGTGGCAAAATAAAATATAAAAAATACAGTGGGGAATCCCGATGTGAACCCCCCGAATCCCCTGGCCGAATTTGCTCGCTGCGCTCGCCTGTCACACATACACGATTCAAGGGCCGACCGCGACACGACTCATGGTCGTAACGCATTTTTTCATCGATCGTCCTTGCTTCGCCGACTCGTAGCGGACTCGTAGCGCGTTCGTGAGCCGCTGGGACGACTCTTCGCGCCGCACCATTTTTTATCGCGCGCGCTAAAAAAATCATGGCCGTCTCACGACTTGCCAAAAGTCGTGTCACAGTCGGGAGTGTCGTAGGTCGGTCGTGAACCAGCCTTAAACTCAATTGGGTGCGTCGTGATACGGTCATAGCGTGTCGTGATGCAGTCGCCGGGCAAAAAAGCCGTTACGACGCGTCCCCGACTGCGTCAAGAGTCGCCAACCACGACCAGACCAAACCAAGACTCCAAGACGACCATGTCACGCATTCTGACAGTCCATTCGGAAAATCGAAAAAGTGCATTCCCCGAACGCAACACGATTGCGTCTCGCAGTCGTGTTGCGTTCGTGGGCAGTCGTGTCACGGTCGTGGCTGACAAAAATCCGTTATATTTCAAATTTGAAGACGTAAGAACATAAGAAAATAAGGAAGCTACAAGAGGCCACGAGGCCTACACGTGGTAGTTCCTGTCACCTAACACTACCTACATCCACCTTTCATCCCCAGCCATGAACCTATCCAGCACCTCTTTAAAGCTCCCTAATGACTCCGCACTAACTACCTGTCTACTGAGTCCATTCCATTTATTCATCACCCTATTTGTGAACCAGTTTTTCCCTATTTCCTTTCTAAATCTACGCTTTTCCAGCTTGAATCCATTACTTCTTGTTCTATCCTGGTTAAAAGCGGTAAGAATTTTTCCTATCTCTCCTTTATTATATCCCATATCCACAATCATGGGGTATCGCTGGGATGATTACGTGTCAAATCAGCGATTGCACCGTGAGACTGAATCGAGGCCTATTACCTGCATAGTCCGTCAGCGCCAACTTCGGCTATACGGGCATGTTGGCAAAGCTAACCCCGAAACCGATCCTTCCCATCGCGTTGTATTTTGTAAGAGACAAACCGGGGTGGGGGAGGCCAAAGGGGGGCGCCCCCAAGCTCGTGGCTGGGGCAAGTTGAGTTTCTTTCGAAGAGCTGCTTGGTATGGGAAAGGAGCCTGCATGGGAACTCGCGCGTGGTGACCCTCGGGAGTGGCGTCGTAGGGTGGGCGAGGCGACGCGCGCCCCGGCGTATGCCCCCAATGATTAATGATTGAATTATCCACTTAAAAACTTCTGTCAGATCGCCCCTTACTCTGCGTCTCTCGAGTGAGCGTAACTTTAATAACTTCAACCTCTTCTCATAACTAATGTTACGCATCCCTTGTATCATTTTGGTCATCTTTCTCTGCACTGTTTCTAACAAAGCTATATCCATCCTATAATATGGAGATCAAAACTGAACCGCATAGTCTAGGTGAAGCCTGACTAGAGCAAGATAAAGCTTTAGAATAACTTCCGCACTTCTACTTTTAACACTTCTGGTAATGAATCCTAACACTCTATTGGCTCTATTTCTAGCCTCAATACATTGTTTCCTAGGTCGGAGGTCTGGGCTCACCCTCACTACAAGATTTTTTTCACCTTCTGATATCTTCAGCGATACATTTCGTATGGTGTATCTATTACCAGGATTTTTTCTACCAACATTCATAACGCTGCACTTATCATTATTAAATTCTATCTGCCATCTGACTGCCCACTCATTAAGTTTATCTAAGTCTCCCTGCAATATGTTTACATCAGACTGTGATCCAATAATCCTACCTACCTTAGTATCATCAGCAAACTTGCTGATATCACTGCTAATCCCACTATCCAAGTCGTTAAATGTAAAAAAAAAAAAATAGTAAGGGACCCAAAACAGACCCTCGTGGAACTCCACTCGTCACCTGCCCCCATTCAGATTTAGAACCATTAATTGTAACCCTTTGTTGCTTATGACTTAGCCAAGCTCTGATCCAACGAAGAACCTTCCCATCTATTCCATGAGCCTTAACCTTATTTAAGAGTCTCGTGTGGTACTTTGTCAAATGCCTTACTGAAGTCCAGATATATTATATCATAATCCTTTTATCATTATCAAACCGTCTCATAAACTTTCCTATAAAACTCAATAAATTGGTGAGACATGCCCCTTACCCATGGTGAATCCATGTTGTAATCATTGATAAAAAACTATGTTTATCTAAAGTGCTCCTAATGTTTTTTGCAATAATAGATTCCAATAATTTTCCTACCACTGACGTTAGGCTTATGGTGTCAAATAATTTTATCTTTAGTCCTCTGTCTCCCTTCTAAATATGGGAACCAAACATATTCCTTTCCTCCACAATAATGGCACATCGCCTATTTCAACCGATTTCCTAAAAATGTGCACTAACGACTCACTAAAAACAACCTCCTTGCATTCCTTTAATACCCTGGGATACGCTTCATCTGGTCCTGGTAATTTAAAATTCTTAATTTTATCTCTACCCTCTTCCACAATTTCCCTAGTTATCACAATATCTTTGAGTTTCTCGTCATCGCTTCCTTTGAACATCTGTTCACTTGCAGGTATTTTCTGTGTATCCTCCTCAGTAAAAACACTTACGAAATAATCATTTAGACTTTTGCACATATCTTCGTCCGTATTTAAGACCTCACCCTCTCATGACCTTAACGGCCCCACTAATTCCCTTGTCTTGGTTTTATATACCTGATAAAACCCCTTTGGGTCACTTTTCGCCTGTCCTGCTACTTTAATCTCATAATTGTTCTTAACTACTCGAGTTAATTTCTTCACTGTCCCGCCATCACGATATACTGTTCTTTGCTTACCTGTCTTGCCTTGAATCTTAAATACATGTTTCTTTTTACTCTCATGTTGTGTTTTAAACTAGTGGTCTCCATTTTGAGGCACTCTTTATTGACCTTATTTCCCTATAAGGAATATTTTTTTTCTGTCCATCAATTAAATTCCTTAAAAATAAGGTATAATCCCCCTCCGCCCCGACCTCACTTTCAACTCTATCTCTTCTGACCTTGAAACATTCCTTTACCCTACTCCCATCGTTAATCACTTCCAGGTGTCTTTCTAATCCTGTATAATTGGCCTTTCCAGCTGCCGCAGCACTAATCTTGGGACCTTCCTTTCCCTCTATCCCACCCACCCCGCTAATCTCCACCAGGTGTCCCCTAATCCTTTTTTTAATTGGCCTTTCCAGCTGTCACCGCCCTGCCCTTGAGGGCCCATTTAATTTTGGGGAACCTTTCTTCCCCTCCATTCCACACCCCTTTTTTTATCCCCTCCAAGTGTTTTCTTAATCCTGCATAATTGGCCTTTCTGAAATTAGGTATTCTTTGTTTGTTGACACTTAATTTTCCAATTTCCCATTCTAAGCTAAATCTGATTTCATAATGATCACTATTATCTAACTTCCACCAAACCTGCAACATCTGTAACTAAATCTTCCCTTTTTGTCAGTAATAAATCTAGAAATATTATATCCTCTATTAGGCCCCCTTGATTGCATGGCTTGGGGAAGTTATCCTGGATTATATTTAACAATTTCATCTACGTGGCTGTCCCCTATAATTAAATCCCAGTCTATATTCCTAAGATTAAAATCTCCCACCACGCATAGTCGATTATATCTGCAAGCCTTGTTTATTTCTTGCCATATAGGAACTGAATCCTCTTTATATAAGTTGGAGGCCTATACACTACACCCAAAACCATTTTCTCAGTTCCCTCCGTAACCTCTACCCATATAGACTCTATGCTGCCCATCTGTTTTTAATAACATTATTAACACAACACTGCAATGTATTTTCTTGCATAAAGCGAAAACCCCTCCACCTCGTCTGCCTACTCTGTCTTGTGAAATAAACTTATACCCAGCTATCTGGGACTTCCGGCCCAAAAATACCTTTCCTGACATAATCCAACCATGTTTCTGTTGATGCTATTATATCAAAAAAACCTCTACACTATTTATTCCTCTCAGGAAATCTATCTTGTTTAAAATACTCCTACAGTTTGTATAGTAGACCTTCAAGCAAATCCTCTTCTTTTTGTCCATTTTCCCTTTATCTTTAACGCAACCCCTCCTCTCTTTCTTCTTACGAATCACTGTAGTTCCCTGCCTTCTGAAATTCCTCCTAGTGTCGCAAGTTTCCTTAACCCCGACCCCAGTGTCTAATCCCCGGTTCTCTATCTTAAAAAAGCCTGCAGTGCATCTACCTCCCTTTCAAGGGATTCAGACAAGATCTGAACTCCTTTCCTTGAAAAGTGCACCCTGTCCTTGCGGTGGAGGTGGTTATGCTCGAAAAAAGAGGTCTAAGCTGTCGACAAAGGGCCCAACCATTGGCTTTGCAATGAAGTGCCAGCCGGCAATTCAAAGCAATAGCTTTGGAGTACCACAAGTCGTCAACATAGCGTCTTGGAAGGACACCACACACCACAGGGAACCCACCCCTGTCCCTAACTTTACCTACAGCTTCCTTGAACCGCCGTATCAATTCCTCACTTCTTACACACTCAACATCGTTTCCCCCAGCACTCAGGCAGACGATGGGCTTTTTCCCTTGGTCCGCCATGCACTCCACTATCTTATCACTAACATAACCAATCCCCTTCCCTGGGTAACTCACCGGCTTCATGCGCATCCCATCCCTGTCACAGAACCTGCTGTCGAGATGCCTAATCTGATTGTCACCAACAACCAAGATTTTACCTTCGGGTAATGATGTATTGTCTACCGTCCTTACCTCCGTATCTTCCTCTTGCAGCCTTGTGAGTACCTGAAATGAGTTCGTGCACACAATTTGTTCATTGTTTACCTTTAGACACGTAGCTCCGTCGCCTCGCGGTCTTGTCGCGGTTTTGTCGTGTTCTTGAAGACGTCACGACCGGTCGTGAGGCAGTCGTGACGCAGTCGTGAGCAGAGCAGACTCGTCGAAGAATCGGGCCAGTCGTGAGGCGTGAGACACGACCTTGAGTCGTGCCGTGGTCGGCCCTTGAGTCGTGTATGTGTGACAGGAGCTTTAGGGGCCAAGTATCACTTACAGCACCATTGTTTAGTTCATAGACAGGGTCTTTGTTGATAGTTGGTATAACTACTAGAGTTAATATGAAGCTTGGCTGTAAGCCTGTAAAACGACATCTTGTCATGTTGTCAAGATAACAATAAATTGTGTCGGTGTTATATGTACTTCCATTAGGGCATGGGGGGCGCCTAGGCTAAGCCCCGTCCACACTGTGCCTCATGCAGAGATACACGAGAGATACATGTCCGAGATAGAGAGGTGGCTCACAAACGGTACCGTAAGCATCCATCTCCTGATACTCATGCCCTTTATATTTCTGCCCGTAATCATGCCAAATCTTTACTTCAACTTACCAAAAACTCTTTCATTCATAGAAAATGTCAAAATCTTTCTGAAAACAAATTCCTCCCCGTGATTCTGGCATCTAGCTAAAACCATATTCTAACATTTTTCTTCTCCATCTTTCCCTCCTATGCTTCACCCAGATGGCTCCACACCTGTCTCATCTACTTCTAAAGCTGAACTCTTCGCTCAAACATTTGCTAAAAAATCCACTCTGGCTGATGAAGGGCTTGTTCCTCCTTCTCCTCCACCCTCTGCTATATTATGCCTGTCATTAAGATCCTTCGGAATGATGTTTTCTTTGCCCTTTCTGGCCTAGATCCTCGGAAGGCTTACGGTCCTGACGGAGTCCCTCCTATTGTTCTCAAAAACTGTGCTTCTGTGCTTGCACCTTGCCTGGTCAAACTTTTCCGTCTTTGTCTATCTACTTCCACCTTTCCTTCTTGCTGGAAGTTTGCTCACATCCAACCTGTTCCTAAGAAGGGTGATCGTTCTAATCCTTCAAACTACCGTCATATAGCTTTGACTTCCTGCCTTTCTAAAGTTTTTGAATCTATACTTAATAAGAAGATTCTTAACCCCTTCACTGCGGCTGGTACAAATACGGTCTCTCGGCTATTTAAGGGTTCACTGCGGCTGGTACATATATGGTTTCTGTATTTAAACTGCGCGATCAATGATATTATGGGTAAATATTCGTTGTGATAGGCTTGTATGGCAACAGTGTCAAGTGTTGCGATATAAGAGAACCTCTTTTTCTGCTTGCGTGAGTTAGTGTGACTAATAAGGTCAAGCGGTACAGTACGACGTGTTGACGCTGCCGCGCCCTCTACTTCAATGGCGAGGCTAAATAGTCAGGATATTCAATATATTCTTGATGGATATAAAACAAATTGGGCAGTTGTTCACGGTGGACCCTCCAACTGAGCAGCTTCACACCACTGGGTTACAGGCAGTGGATGCCGATCCTCCCATTGACGAACCCGCACCCTCTCTTGACGAAGTCAGAGAGGCTGTAGCAAAGTTGAAGGGTGGAAAGGCAGCTGGTGTTTGTAAATTCAGTTTCGGAGCTCCTCAAAGCTGGGGGGGTGAGGCCATGAAACCGCGGGTTGCATGCTGTCCTGACTGCCGTGTGGCAATCAGGTACCATTCCTCCTGACTGCAAAAGGGGGCTGGTCGTCCCTATCTGGAAAGGGAAGGGGACCGTCAGGGCTGGAACAATTAACGCGGTATTACCACTGCTCAGCGTACCAGGGAAAGGTGCTTGCCCATTATTGCTGACACGAATTCGCAGTCATCTGGTGAAGCATCAGAGACCTCAGCAGTTTTGGGTTCACGCATGGTAAGTCAACAACGGACCCGTATTCTAGCGCTTCGTGTCCCTGGTGGAACGCCGACGTGAGTTTCGACAGGGGATGCTTGCAGCCTATTTTTGATCTCAAGAAGGCGTTTGACTCAGTGCAATCGTGAGTCCCTCTGGGTCTTCTGCGACTTCGAGGGATTCCTGCCCAAGGATTATTGGGTTTGATAAATGGTCTGTATTCTGGGACTGAGAGTGCTGTGAAGTGTGGGGCAGGTGTATCCAGCTTCTTTCCTGTAAATACAGGAGTGAGGCCCAAGGGTGCGTCCTTGCCCCATCACTTTTCAACGCTTGTATGGACTGGGTATTGGACAAGGTTGTAAAATCAAAAAGTGATTTGGAGAATCCGTCGGAAAACCAAGATCACTGATCTTGTTTTTGCCGATGATGAAAATCTTTCAAGTTCTGGAGTTTCCCGGTGATGGTCTCGAGGCGCTGCACGAGGAGGCAAAAGCCTTTGGGACTTGAGGTCTCCTGGGCTCAAGACCCAAAGGGCAGGTTTTTTGGAGAATTACTTAGATGAGCAGTAAGTCTGTTCATGGTGGGCGAGGGCATTTTTGGGGTCTTGGAAAGTTTTACATACCTTGGTGGCGCAAATCCATAAATGACGCGGTCCGTCAAGAAGTCTTACGGGCGGATTGGCATAGCCCAACTATGTTATGGACTCGCTCAGCGGGAGTATTTGGCGTTGTCGGTACCTGTGCAGGAGGACAAAGATCCGGATCTTCAAGTCGCTTGTGATCCCTGTCTTACTCTA
Organism: Chionoecetes opilio; assembly: GCA_016584305.1. Classification (NCBI taxonomy): domain Eukaryota; kingdom Metazoa; phylum Arthropoda; class Malacostraca; order Decapoda; family Majidae; genus Chionoecetes; species Chionoecetes opilio. The sequence goes on from JACEEZ010022255.1 coordinate 84,788, forward strand.
TGGTTGTGAGACATGGACACTAAATAGTGACTTGAAGAGACGAATCAATGCCTTTGGTAATAAGTGTCTTCGCAGAATCATGGGGTATCGCTGGGATGATTACGTGTCAAATCAGCGATTGCACCGTGAGATTGAATCGAGGCCTATTACCTGCATAGTCCGTCAGCGCCAACTTCGGCTATATGGGCATGTGGCACGCTACCCTGAAACCGATCCTTCCCATCGGGTTGTATCTGTAGGAGACAATCCGGCGTGGAGGAGGCCAAGGGGGCGCCCACAAGGCTCGTGGCTGGGGCAAGTTGATGTTTCTTGTCGAGAGCTGCTTGGTATGGGAAAGGAGCCTGCATGGGAACTCGCGCGTGGTGACCCCCGGGAGTGGCGTCGTAGGGTGGGCGAGGCGACGCGCCCCCCGGCGTATGCCCCCAATGATTGATTGATTGATATAAAACAGAAGTATGAATGAATGAATGAATCCATGAATGAAGCATTTATGTACCAAAATAAGCTGTATTATGTTGAGTAGTAAGTAGTTTCATTGTGCGTCTGGCAGCACGGCCACGGCCCTGTTGCTGCACTTTGACGTAACTCTTCACTTAGCTGGTAGCCTCCACCAAGAGAAATATGGATTTTCTGGTATGGAATGAGCATCCTATTCATTTAGGCACTTTAAAATATAATCAGTAATTGTTTTATATTTTAATTAAACCTGCCGCACAGAGGGGTAGGCCTATGAATTTGATATCCGCAGTGAAGGGGTTAAGCACCTATCTCCTCACAATCTTCTATCTGATCGTCAGTACGGTTTCCGTAAAGGGCGATCTACTGGCGATCTTCTAGCTTTCCTAACTGAATCTTGGTCATCCTCCTTTAGGGGTTTCGGTGAAACTTTTTCTGTTGCCCTTGACATATCAAAAGCAGAGTCTGCCACAAATCTTTAATATCCAAACTACCCTCATTCGGTTTCTATCCTTCTCTCTGTACCTTCATCTTAAGTTTCCTTTCAAACCTTTCTATTGCAGATACTGTAGGCGGACATTGTTCTTCTCCTAAATCTATCAATAGTGGTGTTCCCCAGGGTTCTGTCCTATCACCCATTCTCTTTCTATTATTCATTAATGATCTTCTAAGTCTAACTCAAAGCCCTATCCACTCCTACGCTGACGATTCTACCCTGCATTTTTCAAAGTCGTTTATTAGACGTCCAACTCAACAGGAACTAAGAGATTCACGGAGAGATACCACCGAGCGCCTAACTTCTGATCTTTCTATAGTTTCTGATGGGCACAGCAAACCTTTTTTTC
>JACEEZ010022255.1:91420-110185 GCA_016584305.1 Chionoecetes opilio
CAACATGTAATAATATGATGTACAGACGCATAAAATGACTTAGGCCCAACGTGGCATTATCTATTCTGACGATAACGCAAGTTAGGAATGTCGTACGGAGAGGATTTTAACACCATACGATATCTAATAAGCAGGCGCAAATTGTTACATAGGAAATCTGCACTTTGGTGGCCATCTTGGATTTCAAATGGCCGCCAATTATATTAATTATTCATTACTAGAGTTTGGAAAGACGTATGGAGCTGATTTTAACACCATACGATGTATATTCCTAATAAGCAAGCGGAGGTATCATTGAACATGTCATGTTTTAGTCAAATAACACCGGTATGATCTTCCAAATTATACATTTTGCTAAACCGTTTATCTGTCTATAAAGATTTTCAGGCAATTTGGCCTGCATTATAATAGAGAACAACATATGCTATACAATATACAGTGCACACAAAGTTAATCATCAGAGTCGCCATCAGAGTCATTGGCATCCTGAGCCACGATAGCATCATCCTGCACCATGTTGGAGCATCCCTGCAGCTTACACACAACAGTGCACTTCAACCCATTCAGTATGCAGGAGCAATCTGACGGTCGACACGTCCTTCTGCATGTGCATGAGATGAGATTCAGACGACATCTGGAGCTGGTAGACCCGCCATCCATCGGATTTTGAGCGAACCGCCATCATCGAGTTCCCAGCCATGTCCTGCTGATGGTGCTGGGACGTCTGGCAGGTTTTCAAGGCTGCGTCGCCAGATAGCCGCCTGATAGTTGGCCCTAAGCGTATGCTGCATCAAGGAGTCTTCACAAGGCGGCAATTGTCCAGATTCGATCTGGCCCTTCTTTGCACAGAACATGTGATAACGGAGTGAATTAGCACCGACGATCTTCGTGTTCCTGGCGTACAGCTGACACGTGAAGGCCTGAATGCTATTGAAGACGTCTGTTGGTACATTCCACGAAGATCCCAGATCTGTGAATGCTTGAAGATACAGATCATTCGCTTGCACAAGCTTCAAAGCCTTTATCTTTCCTTGGCTAGCCAGAGCACTAACAGTGTCACACCCGCTCCATGCATGAAGCCCTGGCAATGCACTGCAAACTCCAGACCCCAATACCGCAGCCAACTTTGTTCAACTCAGCAGAACCATCGATAGTCAGCTCTTCATCAGACGAAGAACAAAGGTTCGAGTCAGAATGATTGACGTTGGAAAGTTGGCTGCGGTATTGGGGTACTGGAATAGTGACACTTATTTCTTACGGCGTCAGTCTTCCGAACCCATCCAGGGCAGGAAGCCAGCAACAAAGGTAGTTGGGCCAGCAACGACGATCTCTCCGAACTTCGTTTCCTAACGACGAAAGCTACAAAGCCTCCCTTTTCGGTCGTTAACGTGTCGGAAGGCGCTGACTGGCTAAGGCGAGTAATGACGTCATCAAGCGCGTCATCAGTCACCAGCCAATGACAAGATTGCTTTTAAAATTTTCGACCAATCACAAGCTAGCAACCTCATGCAATGTTTACAAACACACAGCTGTTCACAGCAGAGTTCCCGCCCGGCCACTTGCAGCAGCATCGTCCCCGTGTGGCCTCTATCTCTGTCTCTATCTATCTATCTATCTCTACCTCTATTCTATCTCTGTCTCTATCTATCTATCTATCTCTATTTATCTATCTCTATCTCTGTCAACATGGCCCAACCAGTCACCAAAAAACCAAGGCGCCAAAAATTCAGTGATAATGAGTTGTTGGTGCTAGTGGAGGAAGTGAGGAAGAGGGAGAGGGTGATAAATGGAAGACTGGACAACTCCATTAGTGCCAGAGACAAGATGCTAGCGTGGGAGGAGGTGACGGGCTGTGTAAACAGCGTCAGTCATGTTCGCCGCCTCTCCTCTGAGGTCCGAAATAAGTTTAAGGACCTCAAGTCGGTGGTGAAGAAGAAGGCAGGCGATGACGCTGCACATCAGCGAGGCAGCGGTAAGAATATGCAAGTGTTATCCCTTTATGTCGACAACTGAGCACCTGCTGAGGGAAAACCATATTTAGTTCCCTTTGTTTGATTAGGGAAATTCATGGCCCTGCTGGTGAGGCCGCAAGACTAGTGTAGAGTGATTTTATGTAAAGTAACTTTCTTCAAGTGTACTTGTGAATATGCAGCAAATAACAGGAATAATTATATCATTGCAGGGTCAGATAAGGGTTTTAATTATTTTTAACATAATGGTTCAACTGCAGTTTAAAGCATTACAAGGCACGTAGTAATAACCATCATCATCTTGTAGAGCTGCCCATTAGCAGCACTTGTAACCCATACAACATCTGTCGGAAATAAAAATAAATACAAGGGGGGGGTATGCGGGGGCGATCCCCCCAGCGGGGTTAGGTTACGTATTCAATGCCCAGAAGCTAGGTTAGGTGACTAGCGGGGGGGGGGGGGGGGGGGGTTATGTCAGGAGAGTATTGGTCGATAGGGAGTATTGTACTAAACTGCAGTTTTACCAACATAATATTCTAGTTTGGCTTACATAGGTCCACTGTAGATGTACATACGTACACACATACAAATACACACGAAGTGTCAAACAAAATACACACAACCATTATAGAGGGAAGGTTCACACTTTGCTCTATACCGAATCCAGAATTGACCCAGTACATGACCACGTAACAATTGACCCAGTACATGACCTTCACGTAACAATTGACCCAGTACATGACCTTGTGGCATGCAAACATTGAAACATTTAACTCTTCACTTATTGCCTACGTCCTAGGTACATGAGTCACCATATAAGATAGGTTTATGATGTGAATTACCTTAATATTAAGAAGTGATAATGAAGTGTAATGTTGCACTGTAGTCCAATGGTGTATATGACAAAATAACCACAAAGACTTTCCCAATAGGTGGTGGTCCAGCAACCACAGCCACCTACAGTGAGGTGGAGGAGGCAATGCTTTTCTTCCTCTCTTCAACGGGTTTTGCTGGCTTTCCCGTTTCTGACAGTGAGGATAGTGAGATCAGTAAGTCATAGTAGAATTCTTTAATTTCATACTATGCTTCTCGTCTATTTGCACTATTAAAATGTATATTGAAATATGAGCCTTGTAGCAGTACACACTACTAAAGTGGTTTGTGTAATATTGCTGCATTCATACTCACTCATAATCACATACAAACACTTAGATAAGAAAAATTATCTTATGTATGTGACATATTTCATTATGCTTACAACAACGTTGACCTTTTTATCTTTCAACAGCCATGCACGCGGCACCCTCACTGGAAGACTCTATGATTTTAGTCACTGGTGATGACGCAAAACACGTCATGCCAGTGACTAGGTATGTATTGAGAGAATATAAGTTACTTGTATCAGTTCCATAATGCAGTTATTTTCACTGTGTATATATATATATATATATATATATATATATATATATATATATATATATATATATATATATATATATATATATATATATATATATATATATATCCTTCGGCATGGCTATTATTCAACCTAAGTTTATCTTAAGTTCACCGCTGACTAAGTCTCTTATAAGAATTAGGTACATAAATTAAATCATAATCTTTTTCAGTATGAGAGTCTCAGGTGCCAGGCCAGAGATGCCCATGAGGTATCCATTATCCTCACCACCAGCACCAACACGGCCTGCCAGTGCTGCAGTAGGCTTTGCCTCCCCACCGACAGCATTCCCAAGAGCCTGATGCCCACCCTACCGCACCATTAGCATGCCTGCTAGAACTCCTCCAGGTAACATTATATAACTACATTATGTGCTATATGAGTCAGATTATATTCGCAAGGTGAAACAGCTATGTACTCTCTATGCATGACATGAGTGTTGGGATTGGCATTGATGAGGGTGGTACATATTAACCCCATAACACCTTTAGATTCAATTTTCATTCTCATTTATTCATACATGTTACTTATTTCCTTATTCATATTCATGATTTTTACATAATTATTATTTACTTTTACTATTTATGATTAAAATTTTATGTGTTTTAGGGGTATGTGAACTCGTGACCGAGTTCACACGCTCCCAGGAGGAGACACAGGGCATGCTGCGGGAGCTCCTGGCCGTGCAGAGGGAGGTGGCTGCCACCCAGAAAGAGCAACTGGCGGTGAAGAAGGAGGAGGTTAGGGTGAAGAAGGAGGAGAATAAACTTCAACACAGGATGTTTGAAATCTTGCGGGAGGGTGTCGAGGCAATGAGCGAGCTTGCTGCCAGGTCTATGCCTACAAGACCATAGATCCTCACCTCACCCCTCTCTCACCCTTCCCTCACTCCACTCTCTCTCTCCCCGCCAGAGACATGCGAGGACCGTGCACCTCAGGGTGCCTCACCATGTTGCCTGTCTTTAAGTGCCTCCCGTATTTAGTATTTAGTTAGGATTAGGTTTATCTATTTAGTAAGTAAGGCCTTACTTAGGATTAATAATTTAGGATGTAGTAGTTAGTTGGGATTAGGTTTAGCTATTTAGTAAGGCCTTACTTAGGTTTAGTAATTTAGGATTGAGGACTTAGTTTGGAATAAGATTTTAGGATTGAGGATTTATTTTTTGAGGATTATTATTGAGGATTGATGATATTTGTATTCTATTAGCTATGACAATGTAGGGATATATTTTACAACTTGAAGGAATGATGTGTGTCGTACCTTCAACATTCCAAAGTTTAGATGCAATGAAATGTCTGGCGGTGGTGTTCCCGAGTCCCGATTTTGATCTTCGCTGGCCAAAAAACTTTGTGCATTCTTCGAGAGACCAAAGATTAAGGTTAAGTATCTCACACGGGTGCATACTATTAATGAAGTTTGTTTAGGTTACTCTGCCATATGTAATCATGTTAATAACCGATGCTTAGCAACATTTATATTAATGCATTACATGCTATACTAGTCTGAATATATTCGCAAGTTGAAATAGCTATACTAAAAATATATTAATATAAGGATATATTTCTCTATTGTGCAGGATATATTTTTCCACATATCATTCCGCATATTTGAATGTTATATGCAATATATTGTCAAGGGTAATGTAACTAGTCTTTCGCACGGGTGCATATTATCAATAAGGTGTTATGGGGGTTGCTGTGATTATATAATTTGTCTTTCACTACGAGTTTGAAAGTGTGTGTACCTGTATGGTTGCTTATTATTGATTGCAGTCACTCAATGAGTTGGCACTTGGATCTCAATAGGCAGTAATGTTTTATACATTTTTTACACGTGAGTTGACGTGAGTTTCTACAGGGGATGCTTGCAGCCCGTATGCCCCCAATGATTGATTGTATTTTTTTCCTTAATGTTCATATTCACTGACCGACACAGGGAAAAAAAGGCTATATGGTGATATTAACAGCTTTTTATGTAAAAAATATATACACTGACTAGTCTAGTTGTCTGAAGGCCACAAAGGAATGCAGAACAGGAGATCCATGGGAGCTGCTATATACAGAGGTAATGGATATATCCAAGAAATTTTTGCGATCTGTTGCGCCTGGGAGCGACATAAAAGCATCACTCAGGCCCAATTTTTTCTACGGCAACGCCTGAGGAAAGTGGCGAACAAATGTGGCGTTCCAACATCGCGCTTCTTTTATCCGTATTTAGACCGCAAATGCCTAAGAAAGTTTATGCACGCAACTGTGTGCAACGTGCCACCGTAACCCACCTTTTCCACGCTTTAATAACATAAAATGTATTAATACACACACGGGGGATATGTAGTATTTATGGTAATGTATATGTTTCCCCCTTAAAACTGTACCCTATTTTCTATTATTATTAATGTATGTTTATTATAATATGTAATTCTAAGATATGTTAATTATAAGGATAAATTGTTAATGATTATTATCGCTGACGTGTCCATGATGGATGACGTATGGTAGCTGGACGTGTCCGAAAGGTTCGTGAACGCGTGAACCATAGAATAGGCAGACTGGTTTTGGACGTCGGGAGTGAAGACCTCCTTCCTGCGGTAACCCCGCAACCAACCTTGAGTATTGTTTCCAACCTTTTATATATTGTTGTTTTTTATAGGGATTTGTGTAGAGCTCACACAACTATCTGTTTGTATTAACTGTGTATACTATGTATTCATGCTGGGTATCACTTAAAGTAGCACTCTTAGGTTAGTGGTGGTGGGTTATTGTATGGTGTCCTATTTATATAGTGACTATTTATAACAATTAAATAACTGTTTAAACCTGGATCACTTTTGTGTTTTCTGTTTGCTTGCCCTATTTAGTTTGTAATTATGGCATAACAGAAATTGGGGTCCTGTCCGAGAGTGGTCACTGCGTGGTGATTGTGTATACATCGACCAGTGGATTGGTTATTGTGTTAACGCGATGTGTAATCCCTGTGATTGGTTATTTGTGTTTAAGTGACATTTGTTTGATTCACCTCCGAATGGTGTATTGTGCACTGTGATTGTGTTACGTGACTTGTGCTTCACTAAGCAACAATGCCTTTTGACTTAAGTAAGTTATTGCTGAACCATCCTTAATATTCTGACTGAGTCTGATTTAAAGAAGGCCGAGTGGATCAAATTAGCTTCTCATTATAATGTTAATCTTAAAAGTTCAATGAGAAAAGCAGAGATAAAAGTGCAGTGATTAAGGCCCTTGTTAACGCATGGAGGTACTGGATACTGAAGCTTTGATTTTGTGTGATGAACCTGAACAAGTGAAAGGTATTCCGAAATGCTGGAAATATCAATTAGAGAGAGAAAAAATTACGGATCGGAACTGAACGATAATTTCAGTTGACGTTGTTAGATAAGAAGGTTCAATTAGATCAGGAAAAAAGGGAGGATTTTGATGTAACAGAGTTTACTAATTGATTCCATCTTTTACGAATCTGATCCAGAAGAGTTTTTTCTTTCAATTTGAAACTGTTGCAAAAACACTTAGTTGGCCTGATCAATATTGGGCTGTTTAGTTCAGACTTCACTAAAAAGGAAGGTTTCTCGAACTTACCTATCGACTTGAAAGTCCATCAGCAAAAGTAATCATATACAACTATGACAATTGGTTCAGTACTTCAGGCATATGCTTACAGACGAGTTTTTTATAGGGCAAAGTTTTCGAAACAGCTTTAATGAACCGAATCAAACATACATAAGTAATTGTCATTCCCTAACGAAACTAAAGAACCGATTGCTTGCTGCTGGTGATGGTAACTACGTTGATTGATGCAGTGGTGGTGTGGCTCGTAGTACTGGAACATAGCTTAAGGGTGTACCTCATGAAGTTAGGTTGTATTTTGCTTGAAAAAGAAGAAAGACATTAGATATGGCTGCATCTCTTGCAGAAAATTATGTCTCTTTTCAGGCAACCCGAAAAAAGGTTATGAAAAAACCGGTCCTATCAAAATGAGTCCTCAACGTTATAGTACGCCCTGTAAGTAATGTTAGTAATAGAATGTTGCCTTACCAGTACCCCATATGGTTTAATATGCGAGGTGGTGCTGAAATATATGACCTTTTTTGTAATTATTGTAACAAGAAGCCTGGGCACACAATTCAAATGTCCCAAGCTCTTGGAAAACGGATTCCGGGTAAAATTGAAGCTAGCTATATTGCTAATTGTGTATTCGACCCACAGATTTGCCCAGATCCTTGGGCCACGAGATAGTTCCCATGTCAAGGATCCTCAAGATTGTTTCAGCCCTTTAACGTTTTGGTGGTTTCTGTCTCGTCGACAGGACGTACGCCGCGTGTGTGCGCAGTTACTATTTTGCGGGATACTGGAGCGTCTCCATAGTGTTGTGTAAGGGGAGTCCCCAATTTCTTTTATTGATAGTTTACACTGTGAGGCACGTACTTTTGAGGGGAGTGGCTGGATCTACCACAGTATACCCTTATCAGGCTCGATCTCAACAAAAGACTAGGTGGTGGGAGGGGAGGGGAAATAAAAAAAGTTGTGTGGATTTTGAAAAAAAAGAGGTGGTGAAATAAAAGAGGTGAAAAGGGGTGGGTGGGCGGGGGTAAATAGAGAATACCGCAAAGAACCAGTTAACGTTGTCGCCTCAAAGATTCATTACCAGGAGATGGAGATTCCTTTTTTCTTATTGGGGAACGATGTTGCGAGGTAGTCGGGTAGTAACTGATCCTTTGTGTGTCTTCCTCCCTTAGTAAGAACCTGTTGCTGAGGTGAAAAAGGATTCCAGGGTTGTTTCCTGCGTGTCTGTTTTTTTTTTTTTTTTTTTTTTTTTTTTTTTTTTTTTTTTTTTTTTTTTTGTTTTTTTTTTATTTTTTTTTTTTTTTTTTTTTTTTTTTTTTTTTTTTTTTTTTTTTTTTTTTTTTTTTACACTAGCCAGGCCCCGTGAAATATGAACAAGGATTGTGGTGTACTGCGGGTGGTAACTGGAGAGGATGAACTTGGTATATTGGTTTTGTGATGACAAAGTTTTAGAAGTACCCAACTTTGACCAATCAAATGTAGTTAATAAATACAAGTACTTGATGTTAGTCTTGAGTCCAATAATATGAGTGATGTGTGGTGACTCGGGAAATGTTTGATTGACGCTCAAGAGTCAGATCCTACTTTTGAACCTGCATATATTTCATAAGACCTTAGGCATGGATGAAATGAAGAGAGCCTGTCTGTTATTATGTGCAAGTGTGGAATGCTTATGAGGATTTCAATACCTCCCGATGTACCGGCAAGATGAACCCTGGTACGATGTTAGACAAATTGTGGTACCCGGCTGCTTCGTCCTATGGTGTTACTTTGGCTCATGTCAATATTGTAGCCATTTATGAGTAAAAAAGACTAACAGATAAAGTGACAAGATATTTCTATTGGCCTGTAATTAGGGCGTGCTAACGGATTTTTCAGAGTAGCGATAAAACTAACTTACCATTTCTCTGTGAAGAGGTGGTATACTTTTCCCTATCCCAATGACCTACCATTCCCCAAATTTCATGCTTTATGTCTTATAGTTTTTGTGTGGTCGACTTTTTTTTAATGGTGTGAAAAGTGAAAAGTTTCACGATTTTCAAAAAGACAAAAAAAATATATTGCTCACCATTCACCTTCTAGCATGGAATTAAAGGCTTTGAGTTCAGGACAACACTTTTCCGGTATTGAAGCTTTTACAATATCTTCTACTTCTTTTTTTAATTATTTTTACTAGAGATTAAAAAAATGGCAAAACACGCAAAATACAGGTTTGAAAATATACAGGAGTTATGGTGACAATATTTTATTTTTGCAATAACGGGATATTCATGGCACCAACCAAGCCTTGTTCTCTTCAAATAAAACAAACATAATAAAATAGCATAGAATGGTGGAGATTTTACTCCAACGAACAAACTTAACTTTCCATGAGGGGCGATTTAAAGTTTCGCGAGCCATTTTTAAAAAGGCAGCCGGCCTTATATTCGTACCCCTGTCCCCCTCTATTTCTTTTTTTTGTTCTTCAAAACGATTCCTTCCTTTCAAGAATTTGGTCGATTCTTTTCATGTAGACTCCCTGCATCCATGTGAGGGTTCCCCAACTCGGGCACATAACCACCTCCCCTGTACCCAACTTGTAGTCGAGCACCTGCTTGTGCCACTGCCAAGTCCTAGAATGTTTTTATTGCATTTTTGTACTTGGAGCAAATCTCCAATACGAGAGTGTAAATGTTCAATTTGGTTTTTGCCGTTTTACCTAACAAACATGCTTTCAATAATTTTTTTCTGTAGTTAGCCTCTTATATTCAGGCCCACACTGTTTTGGCGCATTTCTGACGGCATACACAGTGTCCTCTCATAGTTTTTTTTGTGATGGGGTAGTCTTCTTATTTGCGATGGCACTTTGGTAGAAGCAGTACTCTCGGTAGACTTGGGGCACAGTTGGTGTTAGGTTTTCATCATTGATGAGCAATGAAGGAATGAGGCGCATAAATGGTCATTCCTCATGTCCTTCACGCTCCCTCCCCACATGACGTCTGATTGCCGCAACTGTAGTATTTTTGCAATTTTCCTATCACAAATCAGTCAGTTTTCCTTTCCCTCCCTCACTTTCAACCTTCTTGTTTTTCCTGGTTTTTGTCGTTGTCTCGTGTGTAACCACTTGTTCCCTCACTTTCTCACGCTGGGTTCCCTAATCTTATTCCCACCATGATTTATGCACTCCCTTTTTCTTACTAACACAATATATAAGGGGCCTTTTTATTTTCAATGCACATAGAGGTCGTTATAGCAGAACTGTCACCGTCGAATAAACACTGTGTACCCGTAGGTTGTAGGTCACGCTTCTCCCAAACAACTTTCAGTGCCGTCAGCTGGTATGCTGTCTCCAATGCCACCAGAACGTCCCCGTCGTAGTTGTTTCCTGGCATTCTTGTTTGTGTCCTTTCTTCCCTCTTCCTAATCCTTTCTTACTAATTTTTGTATTCCCTCCTTCTTTGTGCACTTTTCCACAGACTTGCTGACAGTTTCGTAAATCATTACACAAACCTTTTGCCTCGACTACTGCACCCACAGCAAGTTTAACCTCGTGTGGCCTCGTTTTTGCCAACTCTCATCGTATATGAAACTTTATATATAAATACCGTCTTGATCCTGTGTGTATGTCTTTTCAAGCAATCCCCTGGTCTTTTTCCATCACCTCTTTTGCCCTCTGTTCTGTCTTCTGTAGATATGCCTCGCGTGTCCTGGTACTTGGCATATAACGGGGTCATACTCTGTTGCTGATTAGTTTTGTTGTAAGGCAGTGAACCTAATCCACCTTCCTGGTTGAGTACACCAACGTGTTTCGTAAGTGGGGTGTCATCAACCTTGCCGTCGCCACATTCGTTCCCGCAGTCCTCACATTTCAGGTGGAGTTTAAAATCAAGGTTTGTTTCAAAACTGGACCTTAAACTTTGCTCATATATTGGCGCACGCAAACGTGTGAAAAGTTCTCGTAGGTAAGCTTTGCTTCAGTATGAATGTTCTCATCAATTGTGGGAACAATGTCTCAGCTGTTTTTCCCACCTCCAACTTCCTTGTCTTGGCAGATGAAAGGTGAGCAGTGGTGTTGTGGGGCGGTACACGGGGTGGCAGTTTGGCTGCTGTGCGTTGCTTGGTGGACGCTGTAGGCTGGCTCCCTCTGCCCTCCTCCCTTTCTCTTCTCCTCCTGCTTCCTTTTCTTTGCTTCTACAGCTTTTCTTTATGTTCTTTTCTGTTCTTAGTTTGGATTCTCGTCACTCTTTCCCATGTTTTAACAAGTTTAGTGGCAACAATAAGGGCAAACATGGGTCAAGGTCGAAGGTGGAAGGGAGAACGTCCTTCCACCTTGGACTCTTGAGGCACTTGAGCGTGTGAGAGGGTTGGCTTTTTTTTTTTGGTGGTATATGGCGCGTGACCGATGCCAGACACCTCAGAACCAATTACAGCAAACAAAATCCACTTCTATCAAAATTTTGAGTACAGTAACCATTCAAAAATAGTTTTTGACGCATCAAGGTTGCCAGATGTTTGCAATTATTATATTTAATTTTATTATATATAAAAAATTGAAACGTGGATACAGCCACAATACCTGTGTGGAAGTGTAGTTTAATCGTACTTTGGCACCTTTTGGCATCAAACATAAATTTGGTAATGTACGATGAATTTCGTCATTTCACCATGGTCACTCCCTTAATCTGATATCTCCAAATATTGCAGGATCTTGTCATATTATATTGCCAGATTGCCGGTAAAACCCGACAAGTGGATTCCGCCACAACCTTTGCACCCCATTCCTTCTGTGTCGAACCTTTTTCCTCAAGTCATCATTGACTGTGTTGGTCCTCTCCCCAAAACTAGCAAGGTATCGTTTATGTTACTCATGTGTCGGTCCACACTTTTATCCTGAGGCCGTCCCTCTTAGAAGCATAACTACCAGGACAATTATCCTGTGCTACTCCGAATATTTTACCCAGTTTCGGTCTAACCCACAGTAATCCAATCTGATCAGGGCAGCAATTTTTACAGCCAATATATTCGAGCAAGTTATGTCTACTCTGTCGATAAAACAACAACTGTCATCTGGCAATCACCCAGAGAGTCAGGTGCCCTGAGCGATGGAATCAAACCCTGAAATCCATGCTCACCAAGTACTGTCGGTTGAAGACTGAAAAGGATTGGGATGAGGGTTTTGCCACTAGTTCTATTGCTATACGGATACCCGACAAGAAAGCCTTGATACTCACCCAACGAAATGTTGTTCGTAGAGATGTACGTGGACCTTTAAAACTATTACAGGAGAGTTGGATAGATGAGACAGGAAGAACTGTGTAACTATGGCAAGAAAGGGGAGGGAGAGACTAAAACAAAAATTTCAGTTTTGCGATTTTCCCCTACGGCAACGGCCTAGTGGGAAAAGTGGCGAACAAATGTGGCGTTCCAAATCCGCCTTTTACCCGTATTTAGACCCCCAAATGCCTAAGAAAGTTTTCTGCACGGCAACTGTGTGCAACGTGCACCCGTAACCCACATTTTACACATTTTATAACATAAATGTTTACATCCCACACACGGGGGATATGTAGTTGTTATGGTATGTTATTTTTCCCCCTTTAAAATGTCTATTTTCTATTATTTTTAAAATGTATGTTTATTATATATGTAATTCTAAGATATGTAATTATAAGGATAATTGTTAATGATTAATTATCGCTGACGTGTCATGATGATGACTTATGGTAGCTGACGTGTCAAAAAGGTTCGTGAACGCTGAACCCATAGAAGTAGGCAGACTGGTTTTGGACGTCGTAAAGTGAAGACCTCCTTCCTGCGGTAACCCCGCAACCAACACTTGAGTATTGTCCACCTTTTATATATTATGTTATTTTATAGGATTTTTTGTAGAGCTCACACAACTATACTGTTGTTTTAAAACTGTGTATACTATGTATTCATGCTGGGTAGAAACTTAAAGTTAGCACTCTTAGGTTAAGTGGTGGTGGTTATGGTTGGTGTCTAGTTATATAGTGACTATTTATAACAAATTAAATAATGTTAAACCTGGATCACTTTGTTTTTTCTGTTTGCCTTGACCCCTATTTATTTTGGGTAATTATGGCATAACAGAAATTGGGGCCTGTCCGAGAGTGGTCACTGCGATTGGTGATTGTGTTACGCGACCAGGGGATTGGTTATTGTGTTAACGCGATGTGTATCACCTGTGATTGGTGATTTGTGTTAAGTGACATTTGTTTGATTCACCTCCGAATGGTGATTGTGCACTGTGATTGTGTTACGTGACTTGTGCTTCACTAGAAACAATGCCTTTTGACTTAAGTAATTTTATTGCTGAACCATCCTTTAAATATTCTGACTGATTTCTGTTTAAAGAAGGCCGAGTGGATCAAATTAGCTCTTCATTATAATGTTAATATTAAAGTTCAGGGAAAAAAGGGCAGAGATTAAAAGTGCAGTGATTAAGGCCCTTGTTAACATGGAGGGTACTGAGTACTGAAGCTTTGATTTTGTGTGATGAACCTGAATCAAGTAAAAGGTTTCGAATGCTGGAAATTAAATTAGAGAGAGAAAAAATTACAGGATCGAGAACTGAACGAGAATTTCAGTTGACGTTGTTAGATAAAAAGGTTCAATTAGATAAGGAAAAAAAGGGAGGATTTTGATGTAACAAGAGTTACAAAATGGATTCCATTTTTTACGAATATGATCCAGAAGAGTTTTTTCTTCAATTTGAACATGTTGCAAAAACACTTAGTTGGCCTGATCAATTTTGGGGTCTGTTTTAGTTCAGACTTCACTAAAGGGAAGGGTTTATCGACTTACCTATCACTTGAAGCCCATCAGCAAAGTAATTATACAACTATGAAAGGTTCAGTATTTCAGGCATATGAACTTACAGAAGAGTTTTATAGGGCAAATTTTCGAAACAGCTTTAAGGAACCGAATCAAACTACATAGAGTAGGGTCATTCCCTAACGAAACTAAGAACGATGCTTGCTGCTGGTGATGTAACACGTTTTGAACAGTTGTGTGGCTCGTAGTACTGGAACAATACTTAAGGGGTTTGTACCTCAGGAATTTAGGTTGTATTTTGCTTAAAAAACAAAGTAAAGACATTAGATAAAGCTGCATCTCTTGCAGAAAATTATAGTCTCATTTGCAGAACCCCGAAAAAAGGGTTATGAAAAAACAGGTCCTACCCAAAATGAGTCTCAACGTTATAGTACGCCTGTAGTAATGTTAGTAATAAGAATGTTGCCTCCCAGTCCACATATGGTTTAAATATGCGAGGTGGTGCTGAAATATATGACCTTTTTGTAATTATTGTAAGAAGCCTGGGCACCACAAATTCAAATGTCCCAAGTTGGAAAACGGGATCCGGGTAAAATTGGCGAGCTATATTGCTATTGGGTGTATTCACCCAACGATTTTTGCACAGATCCTTGGGCAACGAGATAGTTCCACAGTCAAGGATCCTCAAGAATTGTTTTCAGCCCTTTACGTTTGGTGGTTTCGTCTCAGTCAAACAAGGATAGTACGCCTGTCCAGTTACTATTTTGGCGGGATACTGGAGCGTCTAAAAAGTGTTGTGGTAAGGGAGTCCATCCTTTATTGATGAAGTTTACACTGGTGGCACGTCCTTTTGAGGGGAGTGGCTGGATCTCCCACTGTACCCTTGCAAGGTCTACCCTCAAGACTGATTTGCTTTCGCAGCCCGTTACAGTGCGTTCAAGATTTCATTACCAGTAGAGGAGTTACTTTTTTTTTTTTTTTTAAACGATGTTGGGGTAGTCGGTAGTACCTGTCCTATTGTGTGTTCTCCCATTAGATAAAGACCCTGTTGTGAGGTTGTAAAGGAATTCCAGGGTTTTTTCCCTTTGTTGCTGTTACACGTAGCCAGGGCCCGTGAAAATATGAACAAGGATTGTGGTGGTACTGCGGGTGGTAAGCTGGAGAGGATGAACTTGGTATATTGTTTGGTGATAGAAAAGTTTTAGAAGAAAACCAACTTGACCAATCAAATGTAGTTAATAAATATCAAAGTACTGATGTTAGTCTTGAGTCCAAGAATATGAGTGATGTGTGGTGACTCGGGAAATGTTGATTGACGCTCAGAGTCAGTCCTACTTTGACCTCATTATTTCATAAGACCTTAGGCATGGATGAAATGGAAGAAAAAAGCCCTGTCTGTTTTTATGTGCAGTGTGGAATGCTTATGAGGAAGTTCAGACCTCCCGAGTACCGGCAGATGAACCCTGGAAACGATGTGAGAAAAATTTGTGGTACCCGGCTGCTATCGTCCTATGGTGTTAATTTGGCTCATGATCATATTGGAGGCCATTTAGGAGAAAAAAAACTACAGATAAAGTGACAAGATATTTCTATTGGCCTGGAATTTAAAGGGAGTGCTACGGATTTTCAGAGTAACGATAAAACTAACTTACCAATTTCTCTGTGAAGATGTGTATACTTTCCCTATCCAATGACCTAACATTCCCCAAATTTCATTGTCTTTATGTCTTATAGTTTTGTGTGGTGAATTTTTTTATGTGTGAAAAAATGAAAATTTTCACGATTTCAAAAAAAAAAAAAATATATTGCTCACACATTCAACTTCTAGCATGGAAATGAAAGGTTTGAGTCAGGACAACACTTTCCGTATTGAAGATTTTACAATTATCTTCTATCTTTTTTTTAAAATTTTTTTTTTACTGATAGATGTAAAAAAATTTGGCAAAACCCCGGGAAAATACAGGTTTGAAAAAATATACAGGAGTTATGGTAAAAATATTTTATTTTTGCAATACGGTATTCATGGCAACACCTTTTCTCTTCAAATAAAACAAACAGAAATAAAATAGCATAGAAATGGTGGAGATTTTGCTCCGAAGAACAAAAACTTAAACTTTCCAGGAGGGGCGATTTAAAGTTTCGCGAGGGGGCCTTTTTAAAAGGCACCGGCCTTATATTCGTCCCCTTCCCCTCTATTTCTTTTTTTTGTTCTTCAAACGATTCCTTTCACGAATTTGGTCGATTCTTTTCATGTAAGACTCCTGCAGCCATGTGAAAGGGGTTCCCCAAAATCGGGCACCATAACCCCTCCCTGTACCCAACATTGTAGTCGAGCACTGCTTGTGCCACTGCAAAGTCTAGAATGTTTTTATTAGCATTTTTGTACTTGGAGCAAATCTCCAATACGAGAGTGTAAATGTTCATTTGGGTTTTGCGTTTTACCTAACAAACATGCTTTCAATAATTTGTCTGTAGTTTTGCCTCTTATATTCAGCCCACACTTTTTGGCGCATTTCTGACGGCAATACAAAGTGTACTCTCATAGTTTTTGTGATGGGGGAGTCTTCTTATTTGCGATGGCACTTTGGTAGAAGCAGTACTCTCGGTAGACTTGGGGCACAGTTGGTGTTGAGGGTTTTCATCACTTGATGAGCAATGAAGGAATGAGGGCATAAAAGTCATTCCTCATGTCCTTCACGCTCCCCCCCCACATGACGTCTGATTGCCGCACTGTAGTATTTTGCCAATTTTCCTATCACAAAATCAGTCAGTTTTCCTTTCCCTCCCATCACTTTCAACCTTCTTGTTTTTCCTGTTTTTGTCTTTGTCTCGGTTACCACTTGTTCCCTCACTTTTCTCAACGCTTGTTCCTAATCTTTTCCCAACAAAGATTTATGCACTCCCTTTTTCTATACTAACACCATTATAGGGGCCTTTATTATTGTTCAAGCACATAGAGCGTTATAGGCAGAACTGTCACCGTCGGGAAAAAAACACTGTGTATCGTAGGTTGTAGGTCAAGCTTCTCCCAAACAACTTCAGTGCCGCAGCTGTCTCCATGCCACCAGGGAACTCCCGTCGTTAGTTTTTTCTGGCATTCTTGTTTGTGTCCTTTCTTCCTCTTCCATATCCTTCTTACTAATTTTGGTATTCTCCTTCTTTGTGCACTTTTCACAGAACTTGCTGACAGTTTCGAAATCAATTACACAACCTGTGTGTGCCTCGACTACTGCACCCACAGCAAGTTTACTCGTGTGGCCTCGTTTTTGCCAACTCCCATCGTATATGACCTTTATATTTTAAATACCGTCTTGATCTGGTGTGTAGTGTCTTTTCACAGCATCCCTGGTCTTTTCCATCACCTCTTTTGCCTCTGTTCTGTCTTCTGTAGAATATGCCTCTGGTGTCCTGGTACTTGGCATATAACGGGGTCATACTCTGTTGCTGATGAGTTTGTTGTAGGAAGTGAACCCTAATCCAACTTCCATGGTTGAGTACACCAACGTGTTCGTAATTGGGGTGTCATCAACCTTGCCGTCGCCACATTCGTTCCCGCAGTCCTCACATTTCAGGTGGAGTTTAAAAACCAAGGATTTGTTTACAAACTGGACCTTAAACTTTGCCATAACATTGGCTGCACGCAAAAGTTGGGGAAAAGTTCTCGTAGGTAGCTTTGCTTCAATTGAAAGTTCTCATCATTGATGGGAACAATGTCTGCAGCTGTTTTTTTCCCACCTCCAACTTCCCTTTTTTTGGGAGATGAAAGGGAGCAGTGGTGTTGTGGGAGGTACAAGGGGTGGCAGTGTGGCTGGCTGTGCGTTGCTGGTGGACGCTGTAGGCTGCTCCCTCTCCCTCTCCCTTTCTCTCTCTTCCTGCTTCCTTTTCTTTGCTTCTACGCTTTCTTTTTGTTCTTTTATGTTCTGTAGTTTTTGATCTCGTCCACTCTTCCCATGTTTTAACAAGTGTTAGGGCAACAATAAAGGGGAAAACAAAGGGTCAAGGTCGAAGGTGGCAGGGAGAAACGTCCTTCCACCTTGGACTCTATGAAGGCACTGAGCGTGTGAGAGGGTGGCTTTTTGGTGTATATGAGCGCGTGGACACGATGCCAGACACCTCAAACCATATTACAGCAAAAAAAAATCAATTCTATCAAATTTTTAGTACAGTAACCATTCAAAAATAGTTTTTGACGCATCAAGGTTGCCAGATGTTGCAATTATTATATTTATTTTATTATATATAAAAAATTGAAACGTGATACAGCCACAAAACTTTGTGGAAGTGTAGTTATCGTACTTTGGCACCTTTTGGCATCAAAAAATGAAATTTGGTAATGTACGATGAATTTCGTCATTTTCACCATGGTCCACTCCCTTAAGTCTGATATCTCCAAATATTGCAGATCTTGTCATATATGCCAGATTGCCGGTAAAACCCAAACCAAATGATTCCCCCACAACCTTTGCACCCATTCCTGCTGTGTCTGAACCTTTTTCTCAAGTCATCATTGACTGTGTTGGTCCTCTCCCCAAAACTAGCAAGGTATCAGTTTTTTGTTAAATCATGTGTCGGTCCACACGTTATCCTGAGGCCGTCCCTCTTAGAAGCATAACTACCAGGACAATTATCCCTGTGCTACTCCGAATATTACCCAGTTCGGTCTACCCACAGTAATCCAAACTGATCAGGGCAGCAATTTACAGCCAATATATTCAGCAAGTTATGTCTACTTTGGGGATAAAACAACAAATTGTCATCTGCAAATCACCCAGAGAGTCAAGGGGCCCTGAGCGATGGGATCAAACCCTGAAATCCTGCTCACCAAGTACTGCGTTGAGACTGAAAAGGATTGGGATGAGGGTTTGCCACTAGTTCTATATGCTATACGGAGTACCCGACAAAGAAAGCCTTGGATATCACCAACGAAATGTTGTTGTAGAGATGACGTGGACCTTAAACTATTACAGGAGTTGATAGATTAAGGAAAAA
>JACEEZ010022256.1:0-15000 GCA_016584305.1 Chionoecetes opilio
CCGGCAAAATCCATAGACATTTTCACAACAGTTGGGCAAGAAACTTTTGGGATTACTTAGGCAAAATAAACTGCGCACCATCCGCCAAAGTACGGGGCGGGAGCTACTGCGGTCTCTCCCGGAGAGGGAGACTCCCTTGGCCGATTGCGTATTGGTCACACTCTATAACTCATGGGTTCCTCATGGGGGGGGGGCCACCCTCCTTACGTGAGTTTTTTGGGCCCCCTTAACTGGGGCGGCACTTGCTGGTCGGGGTGTCCCATCTTGGGGACCTAGTGTGAAATTTTTTGCCCCGGTGTCGCCCGGGTCGGAGGGTGCTTATCGTCTCTCCCTGGCATTGGTGAGGGGTTTTGTTTCTCTCCGGGACATAAAGTCCAACATTTATTGAGAAGGGGGGCCTTCTCAAACAAGTTATGTTTTTTTTTAATTTTAACTTATGATTTTTTTTAATGTCTTTTGTTTTTTTTATGTTTTTCGAAATTTTTCAAATTTTTATTTTATCTTAAATTTTGTTTTTTAGTTTTACTTTACATGCTCTTTTGAAAGCAGGCCCAAAACCCCCAGTTCGGCGCCTTAAATTTTAATCAATCAATCCTCAATAAATCAATCTCTCTCCTCTTTTCTCTCCTCTCTCTCCTCTTTTCTCTCTCCTCTCTCTTTCTTCCTCTCTCCTCTCTCTCTTCGAAAATTTGGATTTTAAAAGGTTATCCTTTTCTCTTTTTCTGCCTCTTTTTCCCTTCCTCCACCCTTTTTTTCCCTCATTTCCCCTAAACCCGCCATCTCTCCCCCTCACCATCGCCCCCGTGGATTGCCCCCTCATCCACTTTGCCTCATCCATCCACACCCATTTAAAAAAAGGATTCTGCATTATTTTCACTTATTTTTTTTTTGACTGTTTGATTATTTTTCATCCTAAATTTTTTCGCTTCGTTTTTATTTTTTTTTGCTTTTCATTTAAACGAAAAAATAAATTGTTTGATTATTTCTTTTCCTTTTTGTTTGTATTTAATTTTACCCTTTTTTTTTCCATCCCTGCCTCTGTTCTTCCCCTCTCTCTCCTTCCTTTCCCTTCCTTTCCTTCCCTTTTCCTATCCCATGCCGGTTTCCTTCCTCCGTTCCCCCTTCCCTTCCCTTTCCTTTCCCTTTCCCTTCCCTTTCCCTTTTTCCCATCCCAGCCCGGTGTTTCCCTTTCCCCTCGTCTCTCCTTCCTCCTTTCCTTTTCCTTTCCCTTTCCTTTCCCCTTTTTCCCTTCCCCCCCGCCTGGCTGTTCCTTCCCTGCTTCCTTCCTTCCTTCCTTCCTTCCTTCCTTCCCTTCTTCCTCCCTTTCCCATTGTAACGCGAGAAATTACATTAAAAAGGGGGAAAATAAATAACACTAATATCAATAACAACGAGGAATTTTCCCCCCCCCCCCATTCCCGAATCACTGGTTAGGGTTATATTTTAAACCTGGGAGTTTTACCACGTATCGAAACGAAATGAGAAGGGGAGCTGAACGTCGGGTTACATTTTTTACAGACGGACCCCCCCCCGGGGGGTAAGCCCCCCTGGGAGGGACCTTATCCTCCCTTTTAAAGGTATGTTTTAAAAAAATTTAGTTAGCTAGAGATGTGGGGTTGATTTTTTGGTGGTTTAGTCCAATAAGGACAAGGAATTTGTTTTTCCAGGGCCCAAGGCAGGGGTGGATATGGGGTGATGGCCCGGGGATGTGATGGGCCCGAGTAGCGGGAATAGAGGGGGAGTGAGGCAGCAGCAGCCCCCGTTGCGGCTGTCTAGTGGCGGTGCCTTCCCGTGGCGCGGTGTGAGGGGCAGCCAAACCCCCCTCACGGGTCCCCAACATGACTCTCTGTTTTATCGCCCCAAAATGTAGGCGGGTAAAGGGGAGATATTGCGGCTGTCAAATGGCGGGGTCCTACCCTGGCGCGGGTTTAAACAGCCACACACTCACGGGGTCCCCCAACATGCTCGTGTTCTTATCGCCCCCGAGATAAGTAGGCGGTAAAGGAGAGATAGTGTGGGGAGAGTGTGGATTAATCTGTTTCCCATTTTGAAAGGGTGAAAATTTTTATTACGTAAGATGTTAGGTTAAAAAGGGTTGCGGGGAGTGTAGAAAAGTAGTCTGTTTCACTTTCGAAAAGGAGAAATATTTTATTAGTAAGTGTTAGGGTTAAAAAAGAGTGCGATCGTTTGGGGATTGATTTATTAGAATTAAGGCAACTTGTGAAGTACACCAGTTTTGGGGGGGGTGAGCAGTAAAATTATAAATATATATAATTAGAAATTATTTAACGGTTTTCATTTGTTTCCACTTTTCATATTTTCTTTAAATCTTTTGTTTTTGGTTCATTCAAATTTTCCCACTTAATGTGGGTGGTGGCAGCGGGTAACCCCGGGCTGTAGAGTAACTCCCAAGGGGGGCACTACATAATGGTAACCACATTCGAAGATGGACGAAATGACCATTACATTTTGGTGACTAGCGGTGGGATTCCCATTTTGACCATTACACTATCCCATGCCTGGCTGTTCCTTCCTCTCGTCTCTCCTTCCTTCCTTCCTTCCTTCCTCCTTCCCTTCTTCCCTATCCCATGCCTCTGGCTTTTCCTTCCTCTCGTCTCTCCTTCCTTCCTTCCTTCCTTCCTTTCCTTCCTTCTTTCCTAATCCCATGCCCTGGCTGTTCCTTCCTCTCGTATCCTTCCTTCCTTCCTTCCTTCCTTCCTTCCCTTCTTCCTATCCCATGCCTGGCTGTTCCTTCCTCTCGTCTCTCCTTCCTTCCTTCCCTTCTTTCCCTCCTTCCTATCCCATGCCTGGCTGTTCCTTCCTCTCGTCTCTCCTTCCTTTCCTTCCTTTCCTTCCTTCCTTCCTTCCCTCCCTCCTTTCCCTCCTTCCTTCATTCCTTCCTTCCTTCCTTCTTTCCTTCCTTCCTTTCTACCTACCTACCTACCTACCTTCCTTCCTTCCTTCCCTTACCCATACCCTTAGGGTGGCAAGGTTGGTAGAGACGTGAGGTTTTCGCAATGTGCAGCTCCCTGTGCATTCGGTCAGCGGTTAGAGTCCTCCTGTTCGTGCTGACGTGGCGGCGCTTGTATAGTCAATAACCACCTTGTAAGTTGGTCTTGCAAAGTGTCCTAGGATAGAGAAAATCTTATCTTTCCTTCCTTAACTCCCCCTTCCTTCTTCCTTCCTTCCTCCCTTTCCTTCCTTCATTCCTTCATTCCCTTCTTTCCTTCTTTCCTTCCTCCTTCCTTCCTTCCTTCCTTTGTTAGCTTTATAGTTCTTACAAACTATACTTACAACCTTTGGTAAGAGTGTAATTTTGTCGTAGCCGGGCGGGGGGCGATTGAAATAGTGCAGTATGGCTAGTCCCAAAAAAAGCTCCCGTAGGATTTGCGTGTCACAAAATTGATTTATTGTTTTTTTTTAGTTTTGACTTTGGAGGTTATCCATATGTGGGAAATGGAGGGGGCGCCAATTTATCGACCCCTGGAACCCCCTTTGGGGGTCGTTTTCTGTCCATGGGTCCCCGGAACTGACAATACTACTAACGCCACTAATAATGAACCACTCTTTATGATCTTGGTATATTTCAGGGGTTTCTGATGATGACAAACTCCATTTATGAGACTTTCGGGCTGACCGTAAGTGAATATCCTCCATTTCCGGCAGAGGCATGACGTCAACATAAAAATATCGCTAAAAAAAATTTTAGTCACGATGTTAATAACCTTGTCATGTAATACCTCTTTTTCAGGGTTTCCGGTACAGGAAGCTGAATTGAGCAGTTGTTTTTGGTCACCAGACCATCATTTTTAGAGATATTAATGTCATGATGTATTTGCCTTTTTTCAAACATCATAATTATTATTCACTCCTCCCAACGCACTGTTCGATAATTGGATATGATTTAGAAATGGACAGATTGCATCATATTGTTCACAGTATTTACTTAACATCATTCAGATGTTAACCTACTCAATGAAAACACTAATATTTATTTGTGAGTTTTTCAATTGTTTCATGAAAAAGAGAGCACAGCGCTCATATACTGTACATTATTTCTGGTGACAAAAAAAGGGGGGTTTACCTAGAACAACAAAACACTGTGCCACCAACACAAATGACCAGAAAAATAATACAGCTACCTGCCAATAATTGCACAATATAAAGCAAAATGTTAACTAGTGTTGACAAGAGATACATATTGTTTCACAGCACTCCTATACTGCAAATAATTCGAACAAGAACAACAAAACGTTTATGTGACGCACAATAACCATGATAAACTGACCAGATAAAAAGAATACAGTGCTATATCGCCAAAAACTGTAGTCCCACTACAACGTAGATAGATAAGATAACATCAATCGAATAACATCTATGCTAGAACAACACCTAGAACAAGAAACTATTACAAACAAAACTACCTAAAAAAACTCAGAAAAGCTATGACAACAAGAATAGCTATGCTACATGTGAAAATGCCACATGTC
Organism: Chionoecetes opilio; assembly: GCA_016584305.1. NCBI lineage: Eukaryota > Metazoa > Arthropoda > Malacostraca > Decapoda > Majidae > Chionoecetes > Chionoecetes opilio. The sequence continues at coordinate 4,491 of JACEEZ010022256.1, forward strand.
TTTGGTTAACACTCAACATCATCTTCATCGTCGTTGACGTGTCCGGCATCTTGGTGGAAATGTGAGCAATCACCGCCATAGCATTTTGCACAGTGGAGTGCACGGGAAGGGCCCTTCTTACAACAACTACTCCCTTCCTCTACATCCAGCTTTACATGAACACTTCGTCGGTTCAAGAACAGCTCGAGGGGCAGTAGCCGTCAGACCACCTCCCGGAACGTAGACTCCCTTTTTCTAGACTCCAGCCACTTTGAATCAATTGGAGGAGAATAGGACAGCTGGTCACGTAGGACCGCTGTCACGCATTTGCTAATATATTTGTGGCGCGTGATATGCGGCAATTAATGCAGACACGGGTTGATCACTGGGCGATCAACATGGCGGATGCAGCACCTGGCGATCACTTCGGGTGTTCTGAACGAGGAACCTGGCATACAACATTAGTGGTTTTTGTCCACTTCCTTGTTGAGCATCTTCGAACATTTTCAAAACATGTGGGCCAAAGAGAAGGCGACTGACGAAGAACTGAAGTAGTGGAGATTCTCACGAAAGTCATCAAAGCTGCCTTTGAACGACCAATCGCTGTGATGTAGCATCTCGTCTCGCAATATGTCAGCTAATGTTCTTTAAGTTTTCCGATGAGACTCACACTATCTAGCAAGGAAGACTGATACTCCATTGCCTTGCTCACAGCTGTTTGAAAGACAATTTTGGTCAGGCTCATTTTGTCAACTGATTTGATGAAGCGGACTTCGAAGGCGTTGCAAGTAATTAGGCCTTTCAGGTGCTTGCTGTAGTTTTCCTGGGCTACTAACTTCTACTGGGTATCTCTTCCAAAATTGACAGGTATTCATCGTTCGCTCAGCCTAGTCACGGACACATCATCACAACAGGGTGTTCCTGGACAATGAAGAGTAACTCTTCATCACACAGGGAACGGATAACCTTCATGTCCATCGATTTTACTTGTGTGCAGGTGCGCTTCGCACTGCAAGCATTCGGTGGTAGTACTTCTCGAGAGCGGCTGCATAGCCTACTTCCTCAAATCAGACACACAAGTCCTAACCTGATCAATCTCTCGTTTCCAGTTTAATTTGCAGGAAAGTGTGACCCATATTGTCTGAGAAGACACGGTGCAGAGGTTTCAGAACCATCTCAGAACAAAATCTGCTGATGCAAACATGCATGCTATTGGCTTTTCTGGGTAGTTTTTGTTCGTTTAGGGCAAGAGCCTACTTCCAGCGATGGGACCGTCCGGGTCCTCGCCGAGAGCAACCAGGGCTGTTGAAATCTGTTTCTCTTTAGCCTCTCTGTCCTGTCATTTTTTGTCTTGTTAACAATCGGTTTTAGACACTCACAATGATTAGTCAGCTGAAGCTCGACAGTTTCACTCAAATTTTCATAGGCGTCGTCAATGATCTGCAAATCATTTTGACTAAAGGGCCACCCTCGACGCCTCTCATTTGCAACCAGTCAGAAGCTCTTTGAGCATTGGCAGGATGCCTGCAAGTGTGCGAGATCCCAGTTTGCAACCCTCATGACAGATGATACACGCCGCTTTCGTAGACATGGCTGCTCAAGGGTCTTGACTTAGCCAGTCTATACGTCACTACCCTGAAACCAAAAGGGTGAAATATAAATGTCCCTAATATATGTTACAGATTATTCAACATGCCTTATCTCTAAATTGAGTGGTCTGGTGGACAAACAACAGATCCATTCAGTTTTCCTGTACCTGAAAACCCTGAAAAAGAGATATTAAAGACAAGGTTGTAACATCGTGACAAATTTTGTTGATCGTACCCCGTTCAGACCCCGTTACGTCCATGCCTACTGCGGAAATTGATATTCACTTCCGTTCAGTTCGAAAGTCTCTAAATGGATTTGTCATCACTCCAAAACTCCTGAAATAATACCAAGATCTATAAAGATTGGTTCATTATTAGTGGCGTTAGTAAGTATTATCCTTTCCTGGACCCCCCTGTGATAGAAAACGCCAACCCACAGGGGGGTTCTCCCAAGGGGTCGGAAAACTTTTTGCCACACCATGTCCATTTTTTTTGTTTTTTTTTTTTTTTTACATCACAAAGGACCTGGCCAAAGGGCACAAAAAAATTGGTACACAAAGTCCGCTTAAAGTTGCCAGTCCCTATAAAGAAGACAGAAGAGAATCTTAAAACAAGGGTGAGCCAATTAGTTTCGAGAGGGGTAAGCCATTTTATATTCCTATCTCTGTGAGCTGCTGCATCTAGTAGCTGTGGGCAGATGACGTAGGCATGGGCGTACCCGTCCTTATATATATATCTTTACATGGAATTATTAGCAGTAAAGGTGCATGCATTAAACACAAAATGTGAGGGATATAAACATTGTACAGTCAGTCCACATAATTCCGCGAACACTTGGAGGCGAGGCAAGCCCATCAATTTTCTCAAATTTTTTCCTTGTCTATCAAATGTTCGCTCAGTCTCCTCTTCCACACCTGTTTCACACCTTCCGGCTTCATAGTCCCCTGAGTCAGTAAGTAATTATGTTTTAAGTCTCGCAATTTACACTAATGACAGTTAACAAGCTCCCTCCCTGTGTGTGTGAGTGTGTGTGTGTGTGTGTGTGAAATATTTGTTTTTTATCGAGGAGAGAGTGACAATTTTTGTATGGAAGGAAGGAAGGAAAAGAAGGAAGGAAGAATGGAAGGGAAGGAGGATAGGAATAAAGGGAGCAGAAGGAAGGAGGAAGGTAGGGTAAGGAAAAAAAGGAAGGAGGAAAGGAAAGGAAGGAAGCGAGGAAGGGGGACGGAACGGGAGAGAGGGGGATGGAAGGAAGGGTATGGAAGAAGGAAGGAAGAAGGAAGGAGGAAGGAAGGAAGAGGAGGGAGGGAGTTGGAAGGAAGCTGAGGGAATTGGATGGTAGAAGAGGAAGGAAGGAAGAAGAGAGGTCTGGAAGGAATATAGGAAGCAGAAAAAAAGAAGAAAGGAAGGGAAAGAAAATAAGGAAGGAAGGAAGGAAGGAAGAGAGGGATAGAAGGAAGGAAGGCATAGAAGAAAGAAAGGAAAGGAAGGAAGAAAACGATAAAGGAGAAGGAAGGAAAAAGAAAGGGAAGAGAATAGGGATAGGAAGGAAGGAATGTAGGAGAGAGAAGAAAGAGAGCGAGAGAGAGAAAGATAGAGTAGAGAGAGAGATAGAGAGAGAGAGAGCGAGAGAGAGAGAGAGAAACATAAGTAACACATAAGAAAATAGGGAAGCTACAAGAGGCCGCGAGGCCTACACGTGGTAGTTCCTGTCACCCTAACACTCATACCTCCAACCTTTCATCCCATCCATAACCTATCCACTCCCCTTTAAAAAGCTGCCCCAGGACTCAGCACTAACTTACCTGTCTACTGAGACCATTCCTCTTCATTCACTCCGTTCCACGCACCTTAAGGGAGTAGCAACAACACAGACGACCCTTTTTTTGTGAACCAGTTTTTTTTTTTTTTTTTTTTTTTTTTTTTTTTTTTTTTTTTTTTTTTTTTTTTTTTTTTTTTTTTTTTTTTTGGTTTTCTTTTTTTGTTAAACTTTTATTTTCCCTATTATTTCCTTTCTAAATCTAGCGCTTTTTTTCCATCTTGAATCCGTTTTACTACTTACTTGCTTTCTATTCTTGTTTCTACCTAAAAATGCTAACAAATACCCTGTTAAAAGCCGTGAAGAACGTTTTCCTACAAACTCTTCTTATTAAAATAAATCCCTTTATATTAATCCACTTAAAACTTCCTATCAGATCGTCCCTTACCTCTGCGTCTCTCGAGTGAGTGTATTTTAATAACTTCCAAATCTCCCTCCCTCATACAAAGTTACGCATCCCTTGTATCTTTTGGTTATCCTTCTCTCACTTTTTTCTAACAACACTAATCCATCCTGTATATGGAGACAAAACTGAACTGCATAGTCTAGGTGAGGCCTGACTAGAGCCAGATAAAGCCTTTGAATACCTTCCGCACTTCTCTTTTAACACCTTCTGGTAATGAATCCTAATATTCTATTGCTCTATTTCTGGCCTCAGAATACATTGTTTCCCTAGAGTCGGAGGTCTGGTCTCACCCTCACTGCAACAAAATCCAAGATCTTTTTACCTTCTGCTTTTTCAGCGATTACATTGCTTATGGTGTATCTAATTACCAGGGTTTTTTTTCTACCAACATTATAACGCTACATTTATCAATATTAAAATTCAGCTGCTATCTGACTGCCCACTCGTTCAGGTTTTATCTAGTTCTCCCTGCTAAATATGTTTTACGCAGAACTTTTGAATCCAATACTCCTACCTAACTTAGTATCAATCGCAAACTTGCTGATATCTCTGCTAATCCGAACTATGCCAGTCGTTTGATGTAAATCAAAAATAGTAATGGGCCCAAAACAGACCCTTGTGGAACTCCACTTGTCACCAGTCCCCATTCAGATTTGGAACCATTAATTGTAACCCTTTGTTGCCTATTACTAGCCAGCTCTGATCCAATGACGAACCTTCCCATCTTACCATGAGCCCTAACCTTATTTAAGAGTCGCTCGTGTGGTACTTTGTCAAATGCCTTACTAAAGTCCAGATATATTATATATAATCGTTATCATTATCTGCCGTCCTCATAGAACTTTCCTATAAATACTCATAAATTGGTGAGACACATGACCTAACCCTTGGTGAATCCATGTTTGTGAATCATTGATCAAACTATGTTTATCTAAGTGCTCTCTAATGTTTTTTGGCAATAATATATTCCAAATAAATTTACCCACCACAAAATGATGTGTAGACTTACGACGGGTCGATAATTATGACTTTAGGCCTCTGTCTCCCCTTCTTAATTATGGAACAACATTCCTTTCCTCCCACAATATGGCACATAGTTTACGCCTATTCCTCAACAAATCTCAACCGATTTCCTACAAAATGTGCACTACGACCTCACGTAAACAACTTCCTTTGCATTCCTTAATACTAACCCTGGGAATACCTTCATCATCTGGTCCTGGCGATTTAAATGTTTTCATTTTTTATATACCCTCCTCCACCATTCCTAGTTACACAATATCTTTGAGTTTCTCCCCGCATCGCTTCCTTTAACATCTGTTCACTATCCGGTTAATCGTCGTCTATGTATCCCTTTCCTTCCGTAAAACACACTTAAGAAATAATCATTAGACTCCTACACCATATCGCTCATCCGTATTAAGACCTCACCCTGTCCCTGACCTTAACGGCCCAACTCATTCCTTGTCTTTGTTTTATAAACCTTAGACCCCCTTTGGGTCCCCCTTTCGTTTCGCCTGTTCTGCTACTATTAATCCTCATAATTGTTTCTTAGCAACTCGAGTTAATTCTTCACTGTCCTCGCCATCACGTTATACTGTCTTTGTTTACCAATCCTGGCCTTGAACCTTAAATACATGTTTTCTTTTTAGTCCAATGTTGTGTTTTAACTTGGTGTTCATCCATTTTGGATCACTCTTTCCTGACCTTATTTACCTATACAGGATATTTCTTTTCTGTCCGTCAATTAATTATTCCTTACAAATGAGTATATAATCCTCCTCGGCCTCCGACCTCACTTCCCCTTCTATTTTTTCTTATAGAACTAATGAGTGTTGTGCACCATGGCTGATGATGGTAGTGAATCAGTATCTGGTGAAAGTGTAGCGGTGGTGGAAAATGAGCCACGCCCTTCCCGTTCACGCAAAAGGCTGCGTAATGAACAGGAATGGAGAGGTAAAAGCAAAAAAAGCGCGTGATTCAGGAAAGGAATATAAATGTGTTTTCACCGGGAAAGTGGTAGCAGAGAAAAAGATTGGTCCACCTTGCCGCGATGGATGTTTTGCGAAAGTTACCATGCCAGTGATCAGTGTAGTGTTTAAAAGCTTTTGGGATCTTGCTTCCTATGACAAACACACAGCCTACCTTCAGAGGGCCCGTCAGGGTGGCAAGGTTGGTAGAGATGTGAGCTCGCAATGTGCAGCGTCCCTGTGCATTCGGTCAGCGGTTCGAGTCCGCCTAGTTCGTGCTGACGTGGCGGCTCTTTGTATAGTCAATAACCTTGTAGTTGGTACTTGCAAAGTGTCTAGATAGGATGAAAATCTTATCTTACCTTCAGAGGTTTGTTCACTCGGTACCAGTTAAGAGGCGCAGGAAGCCGCTATGTGACGAAGTCCCAACACGCCTCTGGGGGAGGCGGTTGCCAAGTGGTTAGCGTCTTGGAGTGCTGAACTCAATGTCCCGAGTTCGAATCCTGCCGGGGGCAACTCTTTTAAGAGCCTGGTAGGGGAGCAGAAGGTCCCGAGTTCAAGTCTCACCAAGGAGCAACTGTCAAAGACATCGTCGAGTGACCGAAGCATCCCACATGTAGCGTATATCTATCTGTCTGCCGATTGCGAGTGTGACGGTGGACTCTAGGGGCTGCATGCGCCTAACCTGGAGATCAAGAACATCATAGAAAATGAGATCTTCACCTGAGACCACAGGTGTCACTATAAAAATCCAGCATGCGCCACCAACGGGCGAGTTCGACCAACATCAAGACTCTCCATATGCCTACAAGCGCTATAGGCTACAACGTAAAAAATAATAAAAAAAAAAAATAAATAAAAAACACGCACCCAGAGTACACAGAGTACACAGTATGCAAGGCAGGGTTCTTATCTATATTTGGAATAACAGCAAGACGAGTGCGCATTGTTATTGAAAAACTGACAAAGACAGGAACATATGTGCCAGACAAGCGAAGGAGACAGCCAACAGCCACACAAAAAACCGAGGAAGTTGTTGAGTGTGTCCGAGAACACATTGAATATATGTCTACTGTTGGGTAACACTACATCCGAGCCAAGTCCCCCCACAGGAATTACCTGTCAACGGAACTGAACCTGACCAGTTTGTACGAATTGTACGTTGCTTGGATGGTCAAGGAACACCCTACGGTAAACACTGTGAAGATCAGTTACTACAGAAATTATTAGATGTTGCATTAAATTAGTGTTTAAAAGTTAAAACATGAACACATTAACAACTCTTGCATATTGAATGTAAAAAAAAAAGAAAAAAAAAAAAAAGAATGGTCCCTGAGCCTTGAATCTCCAGCTTTGACATCATGCTACCAGCCTGCGCACATGCCAATTTTTTTTCTGAACATTAAAAAAAATTCTAGTAAGCAACACTTTTCTAATAAAACAAACCCCATTACAATATCTTCATTTGTTGCTGATTTACTTTGAAAACACTTTAGGTGCATTTTTTTCATTGTTAAAAGTGGCGCTTGTGCCGTTTCATATCTTGATTTTCTTAGATTAAACTTTAAGCACGTTTTTCTCAGTTTTTTAAAAGTGGCGCTTGTGCCGTTTCTTACAGCAAGAGTGGATTTAGGTCTTTCGTGTACTGCAAGAGGGTTGAAATTCCCATAGAAAACCATAATTTGTTGTCTGTACGCTTCCCTCGCCTGAGATCTGCAACCGCTTAGTGTAGAAATGACACAAGTCTCACCGTCTCTTTAACTCCGGAATATTGGCCAATGGTATCACCACTTCGCCACGGCCCAATGAGAACGCTCATACTTCATCGAGTAGACGCCGAGCCAATCAGGCATTTTTTTCATTGATAAAAAGTGGCGCTTGTGCCGTTTCATATCTTGATTTTCTTGGATTATACTTTAAGCGCGTTTTTCTCAGTTTATTATAAGTGGCGCTTGTGCCGTTTCAATTCTAGGCCCCTGATGTATTGGGCCCTGTTTTATTTTTATTATATATAAATGAGTCAAGTAACAGTCAAGTAATGAATTATATTTGTTGTTGTTTGCTGATGACATTACCACTTACCACTTACCTTCAAGGACTTAATCTCAAGACACTACAGGACACACTAAACAATGAGTTAATACACATTTCTGATTAAAAGCAATAAACTATCACTAAACTTAAAAATAAACGAATGATATGGTATCACACTCCCTACACACTCAACCAACCGATAGTATCATAAGAACATAAAAACATAAGAACATAAGAAAATAAGGAAGCTACAAGAGGACGCGAGGCCTACACGTGGTAGTTCCTGTCACCTAACACTACCTACATCCACCTTTCATCCCCATCCATGAACCTATCCAGCCCCTCTTTAAAGCTCCCTAATGACTCAGCACTAACTACCTGTCTACTGAGACCATTCCATTCATTCACCACCCTATTTGTGAACCAGTTTTTCCCTATTTCCTTTCTAAATCTACGCTTTTCCAGCTTGAATCCGTTACTTCTTGTTCTACCCTGGTTAAAATCAGTAAGAACGTTTCCTACCTCACCTCTATTAAATCCCTGTATTCACTTAAAAACTTCTATCAGATCGCCCCTTACTCTGCGTCTTTCGAGTGAGTGTAATTCTAATAACTTCAATCTCTTCTCATAACTAAAGTTACGCATCCCTTGTATTATTTTGATCATCCTTCTCTGCACTGTTTTTAACAAGGCTATATCCATCCTGTAATATGGAGACCAAAACTAAACCGCATATTCTAGGTGAGGCCTGACTAGAGCCAGATAAAGCTTTAGAATAACTTCCGCACTTTTACATTTAACACTTCTGGTAATGAATCCTAATAATCCTAAATACTCTATTAGCTCTATTTCTGGCCTCAATACATTGTTTCCTAGGTCGGAGGTCTGGGCTCACCCTCACTCCAAGATTTTTTTACGTTCTGATCGTTTCCGCGATACATTGCGTATGGTGTATCTATTACCAGGGTTTTTTCTACCAACATTCATAACGCTGCACTTATCAATATTAAATTCCATCTGCCATCTGACTGCCCACTCGTTAAGTTTATCTAAGTCTCCCTGCAATATGTTTACATCAGACTGTGATCCAATAATCCTACCTACCTTAGTATCATCAGCAAACTTGCTGATATCACTGCTAATCCCACTATCCAAGTCGTTGATGTAAATCATATATAGTAATGGACCCAAAACAGACCCTTGTGGAACTCCACTTGTCACCAGTCCCCATTCAGATTTAGAACCATAAATTATAACCCTTTGTTGCCTATTACTTAGCCAAGCTCTGATCCAATGAAGAACCTTCCCATCTATTCCATGAACCTTAACCTTATTTAACACGTAAAGCGCGGCTATGCCCATTTGGTCTCTCACTAAGAAAACGCGAGTATGCCCAATTGGGCGGCCGCCAAATTCAAAAAGGTGGGCAAATTTTTCGGCCGGTGAAATTTGGCAACATTACTTTACCTGAGTATGACCCAGATGTCACACATAGGCTCAGTGACCCAGTGACCAGCATGGAAGGTGTAAGTGCTGACAGGTCTCTCCCTATCGCGGGCAGAGAGATTAGAGGGGAAGACACTTGCGGCCTGTTTTCTGTGAGCGAGCTGTACCATGGATTCCATAAACCTCAACGCTCTTCATCTTGCAAGTACAATCATAGAATAACGACAAGACTTTAGAAAACAAAAATATTTTTTGCGGTTGCACAAATATATGGCGAATACATTGAGCCATATTCAAGTTTGTTTAGCGACTATAAGAATTCTGGCAAAAGTCCCGCGTACACAGAGATATTGTCACACAGGTATCCGCAGTTTACGGGTTATGAGTCGCTCGTCTGGTACTTTGTCAAATGCCTTACTAAAGTCAAGATATATTATATTATTATCCTTATCATTATCTGCCGTCTCATAAGCTTTCCAATAAAAACTCAATACATTGGTGAGACATGACCTACCCTTGGTGAATCCATTAATCATTGATCAAACTATGTTTATCTAAGTGCTCTCTAATGTTTTTTGCAATAATAGATTCCAATAATTTACCCACCACTGACGTTAGACTTACGGGTCGATAATTTGACTTTAGTCCTCTGTCTCTCTTTTTAAATATGGGAACAACATTTCCTTTCCTCCACAATAATGGCACATCGCCTATCTCAACCGATTTCCTAAAAATGTGCGCTAACGCCTCACTAACAATCTCCTTGCATTCCTTTAATACCCTGGGATACACTTCATCTGGTCCTGGCGATTTAAAATTCTTCATTTTATCTATACCCTCTTCCATCATTTCCCTAGTTATCACAATATTTTTGAGTTTCTCCTCATCGCTTCCTTTGAACATCTGTTCACTATCAGGTATCGTCTGTGTATCCTCCTCCGTACAAACACTTAAGAAATAATCATTTAGAGTTTTACACATATCCTCTTCCGTATTTAAGACCTCACCCTGTCCTGACCTTAACAGCCCAACTAATTCCCTGGTCTTGGTTTTATATACCTGATAGAACCCTTTTGGGTCACATTTCGCCTGACCTGCTACTTTAATATCATAATTGTTCTTAGCAACTCGAGTTAATTTCTTCACTGTCCTTGCCATCACGTTATACTGTTCTTTGTTTACCAATCCTATCATCAGAATGAATGGTCTTGCAGTCAGCAAAGTAAAAGTAGTAAAGTTTCTAGGGATCTTAATTGCTAATACTCTC
>JACEEZ010022256.1:20000-32300 GCA_016584305.1 Chionoecetes opilio
TACCATTATAATTTTCATATGGCTAGTAGTTCAAGAACTACTGGCCATATGGCCAGAAAATGGAGGAAAACTGAAACACATGTTGGAAGACGGATTAGGCTACAAGTATGGCTTACCCGGCTCGGGACACATTTCAAAGGGACGGGCAGTCCGCGCTGACAGGCTGCCTGCTGAGAGTTAGCTAGAACACAAGCCCTTATCACTTCAAATCCACCCTCACGAGCGCGTTGACAATTAGTTTATTTTATAGGCCTAGCTTGGATCTTTGACGCAGTAAATTTTGACGCGATTCTGATAAATACTTTATTTTTGGTGAATTTTTTTGTTTTTTGACGCAGTTCGCGTCAAAAGCTCAGATGTAGACGGACCAGTTTTGACGCGATCGCGTCACCGTGCGTGAAAGGGTTAAGTTAATGCATATTTCTTGAAAGTCTCATAATGGCATTTCTTGTGTGTGTTTTACGATTTTTTATTTGATAATATTATTGAACAAACATTTCCGAAGATAACAGTATATCTTTTATACTGATAAACATTATATTAGGTAGGTAAACTTGTACGGGGAGCGGAGCGGGTGGGCACAACATGGTGTGACGTCACGGGTGATGCATCAGGCCTTGTCTCTCGGTGGTCACGGTACTACTCTGATTTTCTTAAAATGATTATTGCTTCCATGTCAGAGACCCATCACTTTGGGCAGAACGCATAACTGAGGTCATGTCTCTGGCATGGAGGCATACATTCAACACAGCAAGGCTCCAGTTATCCATGAGTAACCATTTCAGAAGGCGTATTGCCTCATTTCCCTGCTGTACCATTTTGTACATAGCCATGACTGCTTCTCCTGTTTTTTTCATAAAGTTATCTAAGAAATACTCGATTCATAAGTACTATCATTATCTTTCATCGATATAATAAGTTACAAGTGCTTGTGGGCCCTTCGGACCCATGTATTGATGTTTGTAGTAGCATAGGTGAGCGTTATCGCGATAAATAATCGCGATAACGATATCGGGTTATCAGTTATCCGATAATTTTTTTCACCGCGTTATCGATTCATCAGCATCGCCGATACTTTTGGTTCCAAACTAGCGATAATCGATCATTTTATTTTTTGGTTCCAGTTTAACACAGGGGCGAGCCGCGCGTGCCTTGGAGGCAGAAATAGTTAGGTCCGAGCTGGGAACCGAACAACGGTCTAAACCCAGCTAACCGTCTTGACGTCTTCTCAAAACGTTCGCTCAGCTTCAGTCTCTTACCAGCTGTCGGACGGGGAGGTGTTGCTCCTGCGTTTACGCGTTCTTTGATGATTATTTTCCCTATGTTCCCGTGCTTCTTCTGTTCTAATTTTTTGTGTACTCCCTTGGCAAGGACATCAACAGGGCCACGAGGAGCTCCCTGTCTGATGAAAACTTCAGCATGCTCATGCTTATGAAGGGGAGCATGCTGCAGAACCTGGTCTATACTGTGGCTGTGCAAAAGACATTTTTAGTAGTATAAACTTTTAAATGTAATTATTTAACTTAAAAACAGTACTTTTCATTAGTGAAGACACGTGATAAACATTGAATTTAGGGGATTCCTGCAAGGACTATTGGTTTGATAACTGGTCTGTATTCTGGGACTGAGAGTGCTGTGAAGTGTGGGGCAGGTGTATTCAGCTTCTTTCCTGTGAATACAGGAGTGAGGCAAGGGTGCGTCCTTGCCCCATCACTTTTCAGCGCTTGTATGGACTGGGTATTGGATAAGGTTGTAGATCAAAGTGATTGTGGAGCATCCGGCGCAACACCAAGATCACTGATCTTGTTTTTGCCGATGATGCAGTAATCTTTGCTGAGTCGCTGGAGGTCCTGGTGATGGCTCTCGAGGCGCTGCACGAGGAGGCAAAGCCTTTGGGACTTAAGGTCTCCTGGCTTAAGACCAAGGTCAAGGTGTTTGGAGACTTACTAGATGAAGCAGTACAGTCTGTTCATGCGTGTGGCGAGGACATTGAGATCTTGGAAAGTTCTACATACCTTGGTAGCGCAGTCCATAATGACGACGGGTCACGTTAAGAAGTCTTGCGGCGGATTGGCATAGCTCACGGTGTTATGGACTCGCTCAGCGGGAGTATTTGGCGTTGTCGGTACCTGTGCAGGAGGACAAAGATCCGGATCTTCAAGTCGCTTGTGATCCCTGTCTTATTATATGGTTGTGAGACATGGACACTAAATAGCGACTTGCAGAGACGAATCGATGCCTTTGGTAATAAGTGTCTGCGCAGAATCATGGGGTATCGCTGGGATGATTACTTGTCAAAATCAGCTATTGCACCGTGAGACTGAATCGAGGCCTATTACCTGCATAGTCCGTCAGCGCCAACTTCGGCTATATGGGCATGTGGCACGCTACCCTGAAACCGATCCTTCCCACCGGGTTGTATCTGTAAGAGACAATCCGGCGTGGAGGAGGCCAAGGGGGCGCCCACAAGGCTCATGGCTGGGGCAAGTTGATGGTTCTTGTCGAGAACTGCTTGGTATGGGAAGGCAGCCTGCATGGGAACTCGCGCGTGGTGACCCCCGGGAGTGGCGTCGTAGGGTGGGCGAAGTGACGCGCCCCCCGGCGTATGCCCCTAATGATGGATTGATTGATACATATCGGGGGTGTTAATACTTCGCAGGAGTTGGCGGGTTCCAAAGGTCTCAAAAGTTAAAGTTAGATACTGTTAAAAAAAATGTTAAAGGAGGATACTGTATAGGAATGGTTCAAGGCAGATGTATGGGTTAATATTACCTTCTCTTTGCATGCATGCAGGTAATATTAACCCATACACCCGCCTTGCAGCATTCCTCTACACTGTCTACAGTATTTAGTAGAATGTTGTAGGACACCTGCGGTCGAATGCTTCTATTCTGCCAACATCCTCATTTCCTATATAATGCCTACTCGGCCTTTGGGGGTTTTTTTGGGGCCCGGGTTTCGGAACCCTACGGAATTTTTACCATCGGGGAAATCCCTTAAAACCGTGTCAAACAGCCAAAATCACCGAAAAATCAAAAATTTTTAAAAAAAAGTTAAACGAAACCCCCACCTCCCCACCTTACCCTTTACCCGGTTTTTAAAAACAGAGACGTTTTCCCTCCTCCCCCAAAAAATCTTCCATATCCCAAAAACTTTTGATTTGCGACGGGAAAACTTGAGAAAAAAAGTCTTTATAATTCAATGAGGTAAACAAAACCCTATGCCCATTGTGTACATGCTTTGTAGGGCCAGGTAAGATAATACCGCACTATTTTTTGCATAACATTTGTTTTGATGATTTTAGATTTTTTTAAATTTAAATTTGGCTCTCGTTTTGGGCGGAATCAAAAGTTAGGGTTTTCTATACTGCGTCAATCCCTTCCTATTCAAAACTATTATGTCAGCCAGAAACGTTAAGTTAAGTTAAATCGAGGAAAGTTTTTACTCTGGAACATAACCCATTGGGGTCAAAACTTGACGCCCGAGCATTTTAAGGTTTCACATGAAAACACATAAAAGACTGGGGAAATTTTGGTTGTTTTGGCAAAAAGGTTTCTAAAATAATATGAAGGAAAAAAATTTTTTTGGACTTTTGAGTGTTTTGATGCTTTTGGGGTTTCTTTCTGGGCCAAAGCACTTTTTTCGAGATCCCGCCACATTTGGGGGGACCAGGGGAAAACCCGGGGTTTTTTGGGCGAAGGAACTCAGAACGAACATTTGCTTATAAAGAGGTCCAAAATCAATCAAGCACATAAAAAACCCCAAAAAAAACTTTTTTTCCCTTAAAAACCCTTAAACCTAGCTGAATATAAATAATTTTTGGGTCCTTTCGCCGTATTTAAGAAATGTAACCCAATCAAACAAAAACCTTATCAGAGTGGTCAGAGGTTTCCCCCCCTCTCAACCCTGGAAGTTGTGGAAGTCTTGTGGGGGGCCCTTGGTGGCACATACCTTGGGGGGTGACACCTCCATCACGTTTTTGGGGGACGCTTTTGGGCTGGTTTGGGTGCTCACAGGGGAAGCCCAGTCTTCTGACGGGACTCTTGGGCTTCCCACCCTGACCCCTTGGGGCCCCTAAGGACAGTGTGAGGTACCCTTTGGGGAAACCCCTCTGAGCCCATTTTCCCTGAGGGCCCTACAAAAAACAGCGGGCCTGTCATAAGTCGTGTGCAGAGATGGCTGCAAGAACAGGCAGCAGCAGGCGTGGCCCACAGCACACGGGCGCAGGGGCCCTTTGGGTGTGGGAGGCTGGGTGTGTTGATCTTCCTGAAGGCACTGGTGAAAAGGGGCCATAAATCCCAAGAGTGTGGAAAAGTTTACTAAAAAAGTCTACCCTCCCAGACACACCTGACACCCCCGGGTGAAAAAGGAATTATAAATGGAAGAGTGTGGGAAAGATTCATCGAGAGTCTAACCTCACCAGAAAAACCCCTGACACAACGGTAAAAGGGAATTATAAATGTAAAGAGTGGGGGAAAGGATTCACTAAAAAGTGTTACCTCCCCACCACACCCTGACACACACGGGTAAAAGGGAAATTTATAAAGGAAAATGTGGGAAAAGATTCACTCAAAAGTTTACCTCCCCACACACACCCGAACACAGGGTAAAAGGAATTATGAATGTGAAGGTGGGGGAAAAAGTTTCATCGAAAGTCTAACCCACCAACACCCTGCCACACAGGGTAAAAGGAATATGAAGTAAGAGTGGGGGAAAAAAAATTCACCGAGATTTTGACCTCACCACACACATCCTGAACACACGGGTTAAAAAGGATTATGAATGGAAAGTGGGAAAAGTTTCAAAAAAAGGTTTTACCTCCCACACACCCCCTACACCCGGGAAAAGGGGAATTATAAATCCAACGGGGGGAAAAAAGATTCACTCAAAGTCTCCCCTCACCGAACCCCCCTGACACACCGGGTGAAAAAAATTATGAATGTGAAGAGTGGGGGAAAAGTTTCTTTTTGAATAGTGAACTCAACAAATATCTCAGACTTTCCGGCCTGAGGGAATTCAAATGTGAGTCTGTGGGAAGCATTTCAGACTAGGGTGTTTTTCTAGCACATCGGACCACTTTTGAGTGGTGTGAGGGTGTGGACAAGTGTGGTCCAGTGTTGCCGGGCATTGTGGGTGGGGCGTCCCTGTGTGGGAGTGGTGGGGGGACAGTTTTTCCTCTCCCACCCTCCCGGGCCGGGTAATCCCCCGCACGGGTCTGGTGGGCAGTGTGTAAAGGGCTAGATTTTTTCATTCTTCTTTATGAATACAATTATACAGGGACGCAAGGGGGATAAAATATTATTGAACCCTTATAAAATTAAAAAATTTTTCAGCAAAATTTTGTGTAAAATGTTTAAAAAAAAAGAAATGATGAAAAAACGGAAAGGCCAAAAAAAAACATAAATAGACATGACAGAGGTAAAAGACAAGGTGCATGGGATGTGCCCCACTCTGAAATGCCAGCTTATCCCAAAAACAATTACCGCCCCTTTTAAACACACGATTTAGGGTAGGGAAAATTATGCAAAAGTCAAAATGCCTTTATCTTTTTTTTTGGGGTTTTCCCCTTATAATGCGTCCTCTGGGGTTTAGTGGCCCAGCAGCCTGGCTACGAATCCCGGGCCCTTGCCCTTATAGAAATAGAAAAAAGGGAAAGCACAAGGGGCCGGGGGAGCCCTACACGAGGTATTTTCCTTATTAACACTACCTACATCCACCTGTACCCCCATCCAAAATTTTATGTAGCCCCCCTTTAAAGTCCCTAAGGACTCTCCCCTAACTACCTTCTACTGAGTCCTGCCAACTTTTACACCTTTTTGTAATAGTTTCCCCCTTTTTTTTTATCTACGTTTTTCCAGCTTAAAATCCGTTACATTTGTCCTACCCTGGTTAATAGCCGTAAAAACTTTTCCTACCCCCCTTTTTTATTAAACCCCTTTATCCGCTTAAAAAATTTTTCAGATCCCCATTCTCTACGCCACGAGTGAGTGCAAATTTTTAATGTTTCAATCTTTTCTCATAACAAAATTTACGCATCCCTTGAATAATTTTGGTCATCCTTCCCCCATGATTCTAAAAGGTATATCCATCCTGCAAACCTAACGTCAGCTGCTAAAAGTTACATCAGTAGGCTCCTCATCTCTCTCTTATTCATTTTTATTTCTCCTTTATTTATTATTCCATGCACTCTTTCCCTTGAATTATGTGTTACTTTACCTGGCGTGTGTAGCGAAGGGGGGAGGGGGTGGATGTGAAAAATGAGGAGATAGAAGATAGATGTGGGGTAGTGGTTGGGGGTTTGGGAAGAAGGGAGGAGGAAAAAACAGACGTAGTAAAGGGTTTTAGATACTACTACTATGCTATACTACTCAGAGAGGGGATCGCATTTTTTTTAAAATTCCGAAATCGCAATCCGAAATTTCCCGACCTGCACCACCCCGCAATCGCAATTCGAAATTTTTTTTCAGATAGGCCTTTTCGCAATCGCAATTCCGCATTCCGCAATTCCGCAAATAATTTTACACCTACAATTAAAACAAACCCCTAAAATTAAAACAAAAAAGTCTGTAGACTTTTAAAAAAAACACCTACAATTAAAAAACAAAAAATGTCTCAAACTTTTATTAGGTTTTTTTTTAATACTTCGATTCCTATTTTTTTCTGTCTACCTTTTTTATTTCTTTCACAATAAGTCTTTGCTTTTAGGTTTTTCTTTACTTTACACTTCACAGTCTATGGCTAGTAATCACTAGGTGACTAGGGATTATATGAAAGGGGGACGCCATTATAGGCCCTATGTTAAACCACGGGCGCCATCTTAGCGCCGGGGCCTCTTCGCCACCAAGACTGGGGGAAAGTTCTCAGGCATTCCCCCGCATATATCATTTTTATACATGAAAAAGGATATACTGTTTTTTTCGGAAATTTTTGTTCTATAAGTTTACACAAAAAACACAGTAAAACACATTAAAAAAGGGCCCATTATGAACCTGAAGAAATATGCATGAACTTAAATTCACGTAACGCATCGTCATGAAAAAACTTTGTGGGAAACATATTACATAGAAGATATCAATAGAAGCAAAATTGTATTAGCTTTCCATTGAATATTTCGTTTTCTGATTAAAAGCAGTAGTACCCTTTCAAAAATGGCGTTAACTAAAAAATCGCCGGCGGCCGCCCCCTGATGACTGTGTTCAAAATAATTAAAAAAATATTGGATATATATCGCCTTTATTCAGCTTTTTAACTTTTTTCTATGTTTTTTAAATTTTAACTAAAATTAAAAAAATTATAGTTTTCACCCAACCAACGATTTTCTGATGGCGCCTTATGTAATTTAAAAAGGCGCTAGAAATCGTTGGTTGGGTGAAACTATAAATTGACCAAAATTAAAAATTTTCTAAATACCATAGATAAGGAATAACTTTCTTGTCCAATGATTTTTTAAGTTTTAGCGGAAGCTTCTCTCCACCTGTTTCCTGGCCTACCGCTCTCAGCTCAGTGCTTAGCTGGGGGCTGAGTGTGGGGAATCATCCGAGCCTCCAAGTCATTCTGACACATCCCCACTCCTACACTATCAGTATTCAGTGTATCCACACTCATACTCCTCCCAGGCGACGGGGAGGGTGACAAAAATTGTCCATTTGGTTAAATTGTAATTTTTTAGAAGCAAAATAGACTTAAAAGCGGCGTTTTTAAATAAACGGCTATTTTTGTTCTTCTAATTTGTAATTTTGTAATTTTAAAATTTTTCTTTATTTTTCAGATTTTGCCTCATAAATTAGCGTTTTTTGTAAAACGCAAATTTTATGAGCACAACTGCAAAATATAAGACAAATTTAAAATTTTGAAATTACAAAAGACAGAAGAAAAATAGCCGTTTATTTACTAAACGCCGTTTTTTAAGCCTATGTTATCCTATATATAAGTTAATAAACCCCTTTATTTAAACCACAATAGACCTGGGTTTGGGGTTTTAACCACTAACCACTGCCAGTAACCCGTGCCCTTTTTTAATTTGTGCAATCTTAGTACTTCCTAACACAAAACAGAATGTAGGATAAATCAGTAATCACAACACGGTCAGGTAGTAGGTACACGTCTCAATCCCCCGTCCCAGAAAAGCACTGACTGATGATGACTGTGCCCCTAGCTACAAAAAATAGCTACGATGCTTGGGGGTCTTGCTTGGGCTTTGGGACGAAGACCCTTTTTTCTGCAATTGAAAACTGATTGGTTTTTGCGACAAAAAACAAAAAATTGGTAGGGCCGAAAAAATAATCGTCCAAAAAAATTCAAACAATACACACAGCATAAACACACATTTCAGCAGTGTTTTGGATGGTCTTCGTAAACCAAGACGGTGCTTTGGACGACAAAAACACGGTCATAGCAGTTGGCAGTGTCATCTCCACCTATTTGGTGGGAACTTTGCCGCGGGCATTTCCATTTTGAAGGTGGGATCGTCACAAATTTTTGCGATTGCTTTTTTAAAATTTTTGGGGGTCTGCAACCCGCAATTCCCTCTTTTTTTTAGGCATCGTAATTGCGCATCCGCAACCTAATTTCCCTTCCGCAGGTTATTTCGATTCGTTTAAAAATTTTGGGGGTCCGCAATTCGGAAATTTCCCCAATTTTTCAGGCATCTGAATTTTCGCCTTCCGCAAACCCAATTTCCATTCGCAAGTTGCGGAATTTTCGGACAAAATGCGGAATGCCCCCTCTGTACACACTACTACTACTTTCACTACACTATACTACACTACAACAACTACTACTACTACTGCTACTACTACTAACTACACACTACTATACTTACTACTTACTACAAATACAGTTGCTATATTACTATTAGTATCCCCCCTTACTACAGTACCACCCATGTTATAGTTCACATGTTTGGGGGGGATCCACTCATACAGCTTCCTAAACAGGGTGGTCAAAAGCTTTGCTTATCAACTCCCCCCCTCGACTGATGTCTTCAATCTTTAAATCACCGCCGCAAAGTGCTTTTCTTGTTATCTTCTAGCGTTATTTTTTGCCCCTGCCCCTTCTGAAATGCTAACTGCATGCCCCCCCCCTCCGCGGGCCCCGCTGCACAAAACTTTTACTCATTCTCACAAAATTTCACTCATTTTTATCCCATTCTGTCCATCTTCTAAAGCAAGGTAATGAGTATCTTTTGATTTCACCCCTTATAGGTAAACCCGGAACTCTTCCTGTTTCTATTTTTCCACCTCCTACGATCAAATCTTTTTCAAGAGAGGAGTGACAAGCACCTCCCTTTTCTTATTCTCTTTTCTGTTTTTCTCATAGGGATGGCAATAGCGGGTTGGTTTTCACCTTTTTTTTGTGCCCTTGGCCCTCCTTTGTGTGTAAGTAATAAAAAAAAAACCCACACAGAAAGGGGAAAGAGTTTTCCCCGTGGATCATATAGAGGGGCGTGGTGTGTCCTGAAATTGGAATTTGTTGCCGCTTTTTCAGGTTTTGGGGGTTCGTGTTTTCCCCCAGCATCAGCCCTTTTTTCTCTCTCCTCAAAACCCCTTTGGGTTTCACTTTCGTAGTGGGCCAGCGCGCCTGGTACGAAACCGGGACAGGGGCCCGCGGGACCAAAACCCCCCAAACTGTTTATCCTCTCTTCGGGATGATAATGGGGGACTGGGGGGAAAACCCGGGGAAGGTAGCTTAGTAAACCCAGATGTCACACTACCCCGTTTCCCCGGGGTAACGGTTCTCACCCACCACAGGCTCAAAGGCTAATGCCCTGGAGATGGCACCCAGGGCCCTGCGCAGCATAGGTATCTCCCATCTTTTCTTTTTCCCTTAAAAAAGGTTTTACTATATGAAAAATTTAATAAAGATTTTTTTTTTTTAAAAAAAATTTTCATTAAAGTCCCCGAGGGTTTTTCATGCTCATAAAGGTTGGATTGCCTGCCGGGGGGCACGCCAGGGGGTGGATTTCGAAAAGTTATAACGGTCTTTAAGGTTTTTTACAAGATTTATCTGGAACGTTATAAGCGTAAAAGTATTTTCAAGCAATCTTTGCGAACATCCATCCGCCCAATTTTTTTGGTATATCAACCATATTTTTTCTGTGAAGGTTTCTGAGGGCACTCGCACACTGTTGTAGGGTCGCTGATAAGGGTTTTTCTAAAATACAAGCCCTATAAAGAAGTTATAAGTTGTTTTTTTGCATGTGAGTTGTTTTTTGTTGGGCAACGCGTAGGGGGAAGTGAAAAGGGTGCAATGTGGGATGCTGCCGATGCCCATAGGTACGGAAGAGGAAGGGGAAAATTAAAGAAAGGTTTGTGCTAGAAGGTAAGAGAAGAATCAAAGGAAGGGAGAGGGAAAATGGGGGGGAAAGGGGGGAGGAGAATGGGGGGCAAGGGTGAGATGGAGAGAATGAGGGGGGGTTCACATACACGATTTTGCTTCTGGTCTACTGGGCATGGCATCAGTTGAGTACAGTGACGTCGCCCCGCCATCCCCACTACGTAAAAGAATTTAGAGCTCCCAATAAGTGAGCGAGACGCGCGTTTCAAGGGAAGGACGTAAATGCTCCGCAAGTGGTGGTGCGGGGGGCCTGCGTTCACATTAAACCCCGGGAGGAAGGACGTCACGTGAGTACTGGAGTCACTGATGACAAGAGCACGTAGATACGTCCCCAAAAAGGAAGTGTGAACCCCTGAGTCAAGTGAAGGATACGGGTGGGGGTGGTAAAGTGAGATTGGAAAAGAATGAAGGATAGTGGGTGGGTAGCAAAGGGGAAATGGAATGGATAGAGAAGCGATTATGTAAAAGAGTGCTGGGAAAGGCAGATAAAATAGGGAAACCCTTGATGGGTGTGTTTTTGGGGGGGAAAGGCTAGTGCGTTTAATGCATTTTCTTAGGGGAAAGTGAAAAACATAAAGGTATAAGTGCAGTTTAGACCAAAAAAACAACACAACCAAACGATGGTTTTAAGTGTCCAAAGTTGCGTTTTCAACATAAGGGGTTTCTAAGCCCCAAAACAGCTGTCGGAAAAAAGAAAAAAAAAACATGGGGATATGGGGGGGCCGATAACCCCCCAAGAGGTTAGGTTAGTAATCATGCCCGGGGAGGTTAGTTTTCTGCAGGGGTCTTGGGGGGGGGTACACCCCATTTTTGCGAAAAAGTATTTGGGCAATCGGGCGATTTTTTGAAATGCATATTACCCAAAAAGTATGTGGAGGATTTTGGGGTGAGTGGGGAGTGATCCCTCCCGCTTATTCACTAACCTAACGTTAGTGAATGTTCCCAGGCCCGCTGTCATCTTGGGGGGGCCTTCGGGCCGGGGATTGGAGCCTGACGCCATGGGGACGACCGGGGTCGCTCCTTGGCTTGGGGCCTCTGCCTCGGTCGACTAATTTTGCCTGGCCTTTCTGTCTTCCCCTTTTTTCCCCCTCCTCCCTCTACCCTCCCCTCTTGTACCTCCTCCTATCCCCCTTTCCTCCTAGGTGTGAGAGCCGTGCTGATGGGATATGAGGCTGGCTTCGGGTCAGTCACGAACAGCCTCAGGGTGCCACAGGCACGGTATACCCTTGTAACTTTGCCCTTACCCCTCATGGGGGTTATGAGGGGCTGTCCGTTTATTTCCCCTTCTTTACTTCCGGCTCACCATGGCCAATGATGATAATTTAACCTTTATAAGGGCTATAGGGCCGGCCCCCCTACCAAATGACCCTACTGGTTTTACGACCCTGCTCCTCTTTTGACTACGGCCCGGAATACTGATTTGCCCCTACCCCCAAAATCGACCCTCGGAGTCAAATTTGTGCTCTTGACCCTTAGGCCAGATCCAGAATCCATCCTTTAGCACCAGACGACACTCCAGCCCACAATCCTACTACCTCTTCCAACCTTCTCCCTCCTTGCCTCCCTGCTCTACCCTCCAGATCCTTCCCCTACCCTTCCTCCTTCCTGACCTTCTTTGCCCTCCTCCTCATCATGTATAGCTACTCTTTCACCTACAACCCTTTTCCCTCCGGGGGAACAACAGTCCGCGCGGTCACTTCTCCACACGCTCTTAGCACATTACTTCTCACCCTCGCCCCCCCTTTCGACACCCCTTTTTGGTCCTGCAATGTGGGACCGTTTCTTCATCTTCCCTAGCACTGCCCCTTACTCTGCTAAAGCCCTGCGTTTCACGGAAAGCCTCCAACGGCAAGTTGGCAAGGTTGCATTCCGTACCCGCCCCGACCGGTCACGCTGGTGACTGTGACATCGAGGCCCAGGTCATGCACTGCTCAACCTTAAAGATCTCCCTTGCCATCCCAAAAG
>JACEEZ010022256.1:32325-42849 GCA_016584305.1 Chionoecetes opilio
AACTGTTTCGTAGGGTCGCATGATAAGGTTTTTCTAATATACAAGCCATATAAATAATTTATAAGTTTGTTTATTGGCATGTTTAAGTTTTTTATGGTTGGTCAGACGCTGTACGGGGAATTGAAGGTGCAAGTGGTATGCTTCCGAGTGCCTGTAGGTGACTGAAATGAGTGAAGTGCAAATATTAAAGAAACTGTCTTGTGCTAGAAGTGATAGAGAAATGATCAAGGAAGGGAGAGGAAGATAGCGGGAAGTGGGGGAGGAGAATAGGGACAAGGATGAGATGAGAGAATGAGGTGGTTTTCACACTACACCTTTTTGCTGTCCGTGTCTACGTGGGGCGTGCTGATCAGTGACGTCCAGTGACGTCGCCCCGCCACTCCCGCAGCTACGCAGAAAGATTGGGAGCTCCGAATAATGGGAGTGAGACGACCGTCTAAGGTCAGTTGACGTCATCACTGCTCCAGCAATGTGGTGGTCGAAGGGAGCCTGTGTTCACATTACACCGGCAGGAGTGACGTCACTGTGACGTACTGTAGTCACTGATGACAGAAGATGCACGTAGACTACGTCCGAGCAAAAACGTGAAGTGTGTAACGGGGCCTGGTCAGAGTGAAGATACGGGTGGCGGTGGCATAAAGGGAGATTGGAACGAAGGAAGTATAGTGGGTGGGTAGCAAGGTGTAATGAATGGAATGGTAGAGAAGCAGCTATGTAAAATGAGTGCTGGAACGGCAGATAAACTTAGGTAACCTTGATGTGTGTGTTTAGGGGAGGAAAGGACTAGTGCGTGGAATGCATGTACTGTAGTGGAAAAGTGAAATACATAAGGTATAAGTGCAGTTTAGACCATACAATACAACACAACCAATCGGTGGTTTTTAAGTGTCCTGAACGTTGCGTTCTCAACATAGGAGTATTTCTAAAACCCCCACAACAGCTGTCGTAAATGAAAATAGCACATGGGGATATGGGGGGCGATACCCCCAATGAGGTTGGAGGTTACGTAATCAATGCCCGGGTTAGGTTAGTTAACTAGCAGGGGGTCTTGGGGGCGTAGCACCCCCAGTTATGTCAGAAGAGTATTGGTCAAATCGGCAGTATTGGTTGAAACTTGCATATTTCATAACCACAGTATGTGGAGGTTTTCGGTGCTGCGCTGGGGGGTGACCCTCCCACTCATTCACTAACCTAACGTTCCACAGGCCCGCTGTCATCTTGGGGAGGGGCTTCGGGCCCGGGGATTGGGGCCTGACACCATGGGACGACCTGGTTCGCTCCCTTGGCTTTTCGGGCCTCTGTCCTCGGTCTGACTGATTTTGCCTGCCTTTCCTGTCTTCCTCCTTTTTCCCCTCCTTCCCTCTAATCTCTCCTCTTGTACCGTCCTCCCTATCCCCCTTTCCTCCTAAGGTGTGAGAGCCGTGCTGATGGGATATGAGGCTGGCTTCGGGTCAGTCACGAACGGCCTCAGGGTGCCACGGGCACGGTATACCCTTGTAACTTTGCCCTTACCCCTCATGGGGTTATGGGGGCTGTCCGTTTATTTCCCCCTCCTTACTTCAGGGCTCACCATGGCCAATGATGATAATTTAAACCTTTTATAGGGCTTTAGGGCCGCCCCTCTACCAAATGACCCTACTGGTTTACCGACCCCTGCTCCTCTTTTGACTACGGCCGGGAATACTGATTTGCCCGTATCCCAAACTGGACCCTCAGAGTCACTTAAGTGCTCCTGATCCCCCTAGCCGATACAGAATCCATCCTCAGCACCAGACGACACTCCAGCCAAAATCCTACTACCTCCTTCCATACCTTCTCCATCCTTGCCTCCCTGCTCTACCCCTCCAGATCCTTCCCCTTCCCTTCCTCCGCCCCAACCTTCTTTGCCTGCCTCCTCCTCATCATGTATGTCAGAAGAGGTTCTTGAAGTTCTTTAAGAGGAGAGACTTGCACCCTACACCCTCTCTCTCTCCCTCCGGGAACAACAGTCCGCACGGTCACCTCTTCCACACGCCCACGCACATCTACTTCTCACCCTCGCCAATCCGTCGACACTCTTTTTGGTCCTGCAATGTGGGACTGTGTTCTTCATCGTCCCCAGCACCGCCCCTTACTCTGCTAACGCCCTGCGTTTTCACGGCATGCCTCCAACGCAATTTGTCAAGGTTGGCATTCCGTACCCCGCCCCGACCGTCACGCCCAGTGTCTGTTGACACCGAGGCCCAAGCTCCTCACTGCTCACTTAAAGACCTCCCTTGACCACCCTGCCAGCACTGCCGATCCTCTGCCCCACTGCCCATTTTTGAGCTCAACCTGGCCATGCTCCTCCACGTGTTCTGCAACGTCTCCCACTTGTGCGAACTGTGGTGGTTCCCACAACGTCTTCTACAGGGGTTCCCTGTCTACCAGTTCGAATCGGAAGTGGCACATCCATCGGATTTAAGAAGGGCTTTACTTTATGGGAAGCCCGCCAGAGCTCGCCGCTAGGCTTTTCGCCAACCCCCGTCTCCCGGCTTGTTTTAGGAAGCCCTACTCCACTCTTCGGATCCCCTACTACAACCTCTCCTACCCTCTTTTCCCTGTTCCTCTCCTCCCACTCCTCGTCCTTCATTTGTTCCTTCTGCTGCCTCCTTTCTTCTCCATAAATAACCCCTTTGCCGTCCTCAATCCTGATACTCCGACCTCTACCCCTTCCTCGATCCCCACACCCCTTCCTCAACGCACCCCTCGGCCTACTCTTGCCAGACGACCTAAACGTCCTCCCCCTTCCTCCCCTCCTGGACCTCCCACTACCTCTCTCTCCTCCTCAGCTCCTCACACCCCACTTTCTACATCTCCTCCTACTCAGAAACCCTGTGCCTCCCAGGTCTCCCCTCCTGACTCTCCTGTTGAGACCATGGCTATGATCGAGGAGTACCTCGCTCAGTCTCAAGACATGACCCCTCTGCCCTCTTCACCAACCGCCTCATCATCCCCACCTTCATTCTCAACCCTCAAAGTCTCGGCTGAGATACATCCTCTTCCCTCCCACCTTCCGCCTACCCCTCTTCCTCCTTCTGACTCCCAACTTCCCCCCTGCCCCTCCTCTTCCCCACCTTCTCCAACTTTCTCCCCACTGCACCCTTCCCCCCTTCCCTCTGATCACCCTATGTCCTCTCCCTCTTCTTCTACTACCTCTAACCGTCCCGCTGTTAAGTCTGTCTCTTCTTAACTTACCCCTTCCTCCTGGCTGTACAAAAGACTTCCTTTTGTCTCAACACTCCCCATCCCTGTCCCCTCGCCCCCCTGACCCTACTGACTGTACTTCACCTTCTCCACTTGATCCCCCACCTGATATCACTGATCCTGCTAACCCCTCTACTCCGGCCGCTACCATTCCGACTATCAACACCCGCTAACCTCTACACTCTGTCTGTTCTTCATTGGAACATTCATGACTTCCCATCCCACAGACAAGACCTTTGTCTCCTTCTTTCTTGCTATAAGCCCCAAGTTATCTGCCTCGCAGAAACTTTCCTTACTCACCCCCCTGACCCATTTCCCAATTTATGATCTCCTTTCCCCAACACATACACATCCTTCCTCTGATCTAACCCTACTACTATAACGTTCCATTCCTTTCCCCTTCCCTCACCGTTTCACTCTTTCTCTGTAACCCCTCCCCTTCATTATGCTTTGCCATAGTGCCATATCACCTCCGATGTCTGGCACATTTTCCCTTTTTAGCATTAAATCAATCAATCACTAACCTAACCTAGATATATTATAGTCAACTGGCCAACATAACCTAACCTAACTATTCAGGCTATTGCTGGTATTTAATCCCTGAATACAGAAACACGGCTAAAATGGGAACAATCGCCGACGAAAAAAATTGGAACACCCGTCGACGTCGGCGAGAATTCCTATTGGGGACAGTTCCAGGTATTGTCTAGTTACTTGGATAATATATCCCATTAATAATACCAAAGACTACTCTATACTGGACTTGCTACTCGTGCCCCGCGCCAACCCGCCCATGACCAGTGGAGGCCAGTTTTGCGATTCCTGCCATTTTCGAACATCACCCCCATTTCCCTTCCTAAGGTTTATCAGTATAAATGATACACTGTTATCTTCGTAAATGTTTGTTCTATAATATTATCAAATAAAAAACAGTAAAATACACTAAAGAAATGCCATTATAAGAGAGTGAATAAATATGCATGAACTTAATATTCACTTAAACTCTCGCCATTTAATATTTTGCGAGAAAACATTTTAGATGAAACATATCAATAGAAGCGGATTTTCATTAGCTTTCCATTGCTATATTTTGTTTTCTAATAAATGAATTACCACCATGCATAAATTAGCGTTAACTAAAAAAATTACATCATCAATCGGATCGGCAAGTAAAAAAGTGTTCCATGAATACAATAGACTATGGCTTATCAGTATAAATGATACACTGTTATCTTCATAAATGATTGTTCTATAATATTATCAAATAAAAAACTAAAATACACTAATAAAATGCCATTATGAGACTCTGAAGAAATATGCATTCACTTAAACTCTTCGCTATTTAATATTTTGCGTGAAAACTTTTTACATGCAACATATCAATAGAAGCGGAATTTTATTAGCTTTCCATTGATATATTTCGTTTTCTGATCAATAAATTAGAACCATGCATAAATTAGCGTTAACTAAATAAATAACATCATCAATCGGGTAATTTTCCCGATAGCTGATGTTATTTTTTTAGTTAACGCTAATTTATGCATGGTTCTCATTCGTTTATCAGAAAACGAAATATATCAATGGAAAGCTAATAAAATTCCGCTTCTATTGATATGTTTCATGTAAAATGTTTTCTCGCAAAATAATAAATGGCGAAGAGTTTAAGTGAATATTAAAATTCTTTGCATTTTTTTCCCACTCTCCCATAATGGCATTTCTTTAGTGAAATTTTAAATTTTTTTTTATTGGGGGGAAATTTTTTTTAAAACCCCAATTTACAAAGAAAAACAGGGGTATCATTTTTTCTGAAAAACCATGGGAAAGGGAAATGGTAGTGTGTTGGGAAAAATTTCCAGGAATCGAAAAACTGGCCTCCACGGGAAATACCCCCAAAATTGGTAGCAAGTCCAGTATAGAGTATTTTTTTAAAACCCCCCCTAAAATGTGTGGGTATTATTTTTGGAAAGTGGGTTTTTTCCAAAGGTCCTAGGTTTCCCCCACCTACATCTCGGAAAGTTTTTCCTTCATTCTGAGTATTTTGAACCCCCATTCCCTTGGCAGAATTAATAATAATGGCATTGCATGTAGTACTGAAAATCCAGCCCTTTTCAGCCAGAAAGGGTTTAAGTTAGGTTAAACCCAAAAGGGTTTTGGGTTTATTTTTAGAGGTGGGTTTTTACTTTAGTTACAGATGATATCAAGAAAAAAATAAATTATCAAAAATATCGCAGTGCAAGTGGGGAAAGGGGTTTGGGGGGCGGGGATCCCCCCATCCCTGTAAAAAATTTTTTTTTTTCCGAAAAAACCCCGATGCCATATTCCATTCAATACACATCAAAACGATTCAGGAAAACCAAGTTTCTGCCTCGAAATGGGGTGAAAGCCCTCTACCGAAATGTTCCCAAGGGGGTGTATTTGACGCTTTTAAATCTTAAATTTCTTTATATAATTTCCGCACTGGCAAAAACGGTAAAATTATAATCCTCCCCCCGCCCTTATTAGTGTTTTTTTTCTCTCCAAGCCCTTTCACAGTTTCCCTTCAGATACGTCCTAACACGTAATTATAAAGGGGGGGAGTTCCCCCCTTTAAAACCCTCCCTCCCCCCGCCCTAAAGTCTTAAATGCCCCCCAAAATAATACATCCAAACCTCATTAAAAAGCTTATCAAACCCACCAAAAACCCAAAGGGGGGCATTCCCGATATTTTATCTGAAATTCCGAAATTTCCCCGCAACTTGGGGAAATTTGCGCATTTACGATGCTTTAAAAAATTGGGGAATTGCAAATTTGCGGACCCCCAAAAATTTTTTGAAACGCAATCGAAAATAACTTGCGGAATGGGTAATTGGGTTTTTTGGGGAAATTGGGGAAAATTACGGATGCCAAAAAAAAAATTTTTGCAGAATTGGGGGGTTTGGGGGACTGCAAATTTTGAAGGCAATCGCAAAAAATTTTGTGACTTTTCACCACCTTCAAAAATGGCAAATGCCCGCTGAAAATAAGTTCCCACCAAATATTGTAGAGACCCTGGCCCAAATGCCCCCTTTCCCCCAAATGTACACAGTCCCCCAGTCGTGCGTGCTGGAAAATTGGGATTGGAGCGTGTTTCGCGGTTCCCTGTGTGTGATTAGTTGCCAACCTCCAATGCTGGTCGGCAAAAAAGTGGGAGGGGAGGAGGAGGGGGAGGAAAGGAAGATTAGTAATTTTCTTAGATTTTTTGATTACTAGCCAGTAACCCGTGAAAATGTAAAAGTAAAAAAAAAACAAATAAAAGAAAAGACTTTTATTGTGAAAAGGGCAAATAAAAAGCCCTAGACAGAAATAGAATAGGAATACAGAAGTATTAAACACTAATTAAAAAGTCTAGAGACTTTTTTGTTTAATTGTAGGGGTTTAAGGGTTTTTAGAGAATTTTTTAAAAGTCTTAGACATTTTTTTTTTTTAAATTTTAGGGGTTTAAATTAGTTTGGGGAGGGAAATTTCGATTGGGAAAAGGGGCCCATCTGAAAAAAAATTTGGGGAAATTTCGATTGCGGACTGGTGCGGGCCCGGGTTGCGGAAATTTCGATTGCGGAAATTTGGGAAAAAAAATTTCGATGCCCACCCCGGCCCAAAAACCTCCTAGCGAGCCTAAGGCAGGAAAGAAATAGAATTTTACCAGGTTAGGTTTTTATTGAAAGAGGTTTTAAGTTTGGGAATTTTTTGGGTTTGGGGGCTTGGGCCCGGTTATTAACGAGTATACGTCTTTGTGTTGTGATATTTCCCCCAGGGGGAAAATTTATTTGTTTTCTTCTGACGGTGCGTTATGATTGGCCCAACACTCTCAAAGGGTTTTGAAATATTTTTTTTCTGATTGGGCCAAAACTGTCTCCTTCTACAATGAAAATTCTAGGCTTTTCCTTTACTAAAAATCGAACCCGGAAAACTCACATCTTTTCTTGCTAAAACAGGGTTTAAAAGGTTAGGTTTTGCTTGGCGTCTGCGTCCCCTTTTTTTTTTCCCTCCCAAATTTCTTTCTCCCCTACAGGGGCCTAATCCCCCCCATGTATGGAGTATGTCCCCAAAATGTTTGGGGAGGATCCCTCATCAGCTCTCCTAAACAGGGTTGGTCAAAACTTTTCGTCTCCCTCCAAATCCTCGCTTTTCTGACTCCCGTCTTCAAACTTTAAAAACACCCCCTGCAATGCTGCTTCTTTTTGCTCCCTTTTTACCGTTAATTTTTTCATCTCATTCTCTTTTGAAATTGGGTAACCCGCATGCCCCCCCCCACTCCCCCCGGGGGCGCTGCACAAACCTTTTTTTACTCCTTTTCATCCCTATTCTGTCCATCTTCCTAATGCAAAGTTAAATAGTATCTTTAAATCTTTTATCCATTTCACTGGTAAACTCTGGGGAAATCTCTTCCTGTTTCTATTTTTCCCCCTTTCCTATGACTTACCTCTTTTTTAAAAGGGAAAAGTAACAAGACACCTCCCGAAATAAATTGGGGCCCCTCCTCTTTTTTTATTTTATTCTCTTTCTGTCTTCTTTATAGGGGCTGGCAACTAGGGGAGCTTTTTTGTTACCCATTTTTTTTTGTGCCCCCTTGGCCCGTTCCTTGGTGTAGAAAAAAAAAAAAAAAAAAAAAAAAAAAAAAAAAGAAAGCGACAGTCACTGGGTTCCATTTCCTCATGATCAGAACGGAAAAAAACGGCCCTTTAAGATCGCATAAACGGGGCTAAGAACATTCGGGGCGGTTCTTTGCAAATGCATTTCTGTGGTGTTTGTAGCCCAAGATCTAAGATGGCCTCTAAGACCGCTCTAAGATGATCTTAGAGGCGGAAAGTTACGAACGTTCGAACATCCAGCCCCAGTGTCTTACAGACACTGGGGCTATGGGAGTAACTATGACTCTTCTAGGGGGCCTTGTCTGTCTCCCTGGGGGGCATAGTTGCTCTTGTGGCTATGGGGCTGCCAGTATAAGGAAGCGCCAGCTCTTCGGAGTCCATTTGCAACGCGGCGGCTGTGGTTGGAACACCCAGTTAGCAGTATTAACGTTGCATTGGCATACGCCACAGGGATGGTCACCTCCACGGGGTAACGCTGGGCAACGCTAGTCAATACGACAGCGGCTGAGATTCCATCCCGCGTGTTACACAGCAGGGTCTAGCTTTGTAGCTAGATCCGAGTACAACACGCAAGAGTAATGGCTACCTCACGCGCCGTAATGGTTTATGCAACGCGGGGGGGACGTCAGCCTCATTAATCCGGTGTCAGTGTGCAGAGTGGGCCTCATCTCACTCTTGCTACTAACCTGACCGCTGCTGTTCCTATAGTGGGACTATGGCCACCCTTTTCCTAGTCCCCTTGGTGGGATGAGCGGCGTAACCGGGGTGATCTCTGAGTCGACTGGTACGGAACGACTCAGAGGAAGCATGCTTCTTTTGACCGGGGTATACGTTGAAAGGTTGGCAGCAATCCCCATGCACTTAGGCTGCCCAGTCGTATCAATGCTGTTCTTCTGGGACCTCCGGGCTTTCATGGGGGGTCCACGAGTGGTCCTACTTATGAAACCCGGTAAAGGCCAAGTGTAGAGTCTTCGCATAGACTATAACTATTTGCACATAAGATTGTTCTTGTTGCGTGTGTCCCTCTGGGTAATCCCGGTGAGGTCTCAGAACCAAGGGAAAGAGACTTATTCGCTTTGCCTTGCCTTGACTAAGAGTGGGATAGCAGCCCGCCTGTAGAGAATAAACCAGATTTGGGTCTGGTCTTTTGCAGAGTAGAAGTGCTTGGCCACTGTGGCCAGGCATCTTTTAGGGCCAATCTGCCGAGCGGATCATGATGGACCTATACGGTGTCTTTGTCTGGGGAGGGCACCCTGGGCAAAGCCCATGGCCACAAATGCTGCTCGGTGCGACTCCGGAACAGGTTCCGTGAAGTCTGGAGCACACGTTGGGGGGGGGTGTTGCACTACCAACTCCCCTGTTCCGCGGACTAACGGTATCCAACTTGGGCGAAACTCCGGACGCTGGGTTGTACCACTATGATTACACACATGGTGGAGCAACAGGCTATGGTGTCCCTTGAAGACTAAGTAGAAGTCCGTTCGTCTCAGACGTTCAGTGGAGTGGAAAAGGGAACGCGCTAGTTATGTGTATTCGAGGCGCGTACCCTGATTCTCATCTGAACCAGACGGCACCGTGACCCTGGAGCTATGTGAGCTATGCAGCCACGTGGGGGATTCCCCAGCCCGGGGAAACGGAGGGGAAATACAAGCTCTACCTTAGCAACTGTGATTCCCTTCTCTGCCTTAGTAGGAAGCAGGACGATATGAAATACTGAAACAAGACTGGCTGCTGTCTGGATATGGTCTTGTCATTGGTCAGTGTTGGAAAGATTTCCACACTCGCCACCAGGGGTCAGTGTGGGTGCGAGCGGGTCCCACAGACCCACACGCCATATTCCGGCCTTGCCCTCCCGCCGCTGCGGTTATCTTGCAGCGTACCCGTAACTCTGTTATTAAGCCCTGCTCCCACAAACCTTATAGAAGAAAAGTGATCGGGAAAAAGAGAAACATGGAATGGTAGGTCCAAAAATGGCGTACGTTTTGAGAACCTCTTTCTGCAAACTGTCCGGAAAATGGAAATGAGACTGTTTTGGTTAAGGATATAGATACTACATACCGCCAGAATTTTAATTCCTAATTTCTTTTGTGGTCCTCGGAGATTGTTCATATACGAGTGGTTGTTTATAAAATTCTTATGTACATATTCCTATAATTCATTTAAAGTTGGTTTCGTGCATTATAATAAGGTAACAACATTTTGTGAAGTTTTGTTGATGTGGCCATTTACGTCAAGGGATGAATAATTATCGGTTTTTACACATGTGTATAAATATTTCTATAAATGGTTCCCAGACGGCCACCAGATGGCAGGTAAGTTCAATCTTCAAGTCTATTGCAAGGAACCTATAGAGCTCAGTGCTGTTAATTTAACACAGACCCTTCTAATAAAATGCAGTAGTCTAATCATAAAAGAGAAAACGTAAACACTCATTGTATGAATAGCCAACATTATTTTCTTACATAAAAGAATACGTTGAATACAACGAGATTCTGTAAAAAGGTGAAATATTAAGGCAAATAAGATGTTTTGTTGTTGTTGTTGAAGGGCAGTGATGTCGAAATCGATGATATTCGCCCTGGTGTACAGCCGTGAATTAATCACAGTCGTGACAGTTGATCAGTCTTGCTGGTGAAGGCACAGGTGAGGCGGATGACGGCGGGGCGTCGGGGGGGATCGGCGGTGTGACAGG
>JACEEZ010022256.1:43523-61023 GCA_016584305.1 Chionoecetes opilio
ATGGTAGTATAAACCTGTATAAGTGCTCAGTTTGTATGGACATAGATGGTAGTTCCAAGAATATAATTCGTGAGGTAGGTTATGCTCTTTAGAGCTTTCCTTCGCCAAATTAGAGTTATACATGTACCTAAGTTCTCAAACAAGAGAAATAACTTTTCGTGGTGAATAAACCGGATGATGTTTAAAGTATAGCTTCTTGTGTTTCTTGCAAAAAAAAAACCCAGGTGACTATTCTCTTGTTATGGAAATATTTCCCCACGTCTCAAAAAGAGTTTCAGCCTTACTCGGTGTAATAATAAGTACCCCCCACGACTACAAAAAATTCTTATATAGTAAATCGTGTTCAGGGAGTAAACCATAGGACTACTCGCCTGGACTGGTGGCAGCATTTCCCCTTACTAAACCCTAAGTTCATCCCAATTCAGTTGTGACGAGGAGAATTTATTCGTCAATGGAGAATTATCTCAATTAATATCATTCAAAAACCAGATACCAGTACAGTGAAAAACCCTGGCATCACACAGCCGCATACCGAGGAAGGTGTGGGACCTGGTGTAAGGCACCGGGGAGCCACTAAGGGTGACAGTGGGTGGAGAGCGGACAGGCTTGAGTGTGAAGCACATAAGGGAGCTTTTGGGAGCATTAATTGAGAGACCCCATGTCCTCACCCAGTCAGTTAATGTATCAGCTGCCTCCTGCAAGCATAGCTGTGCCTGGGCCTGAGTGTTGGCTCTGCTGATGATGGTAATGTCGTCTGCATAGATAAGAAGGTGAGAGTGGGGAGGAATGTGGAGGTCTGAGAAGAGGACATTGAACAGCAAAGGGCTGAGGATGGAACCCTGCGGCACTCCTCTCTGCATTGGACGGAAAGGAGAGGTGGAGGCACCAACCGCAACCTGAAAAGACCGGCCTGACATGAATGACCGGAGCCAGGCGAGGGTGGGTCCCGTGATTACCATGGAAGCCAACTTACGGAGGATGCCTTCGTGGGACGCAGAGTCAAATGCTCCCTCTAGATCTACAAAGAGGGAGGTCATGACCTCCCTACCCCGGTAAGTGTCACAGATGTGATACTCCAGCTGCGCCAGGACATCTAGGGTGCTCCTGCGGGGCCTGAAGCCACACTGCACCTCTCACAGGCGATGGCCATCCTCCAGCCACCAGGATAGGCGAGTGGCCACCAGTCGCTCCAGGAGCTTACCCACGCAGGAGAGGAGAGCGATAGGGCGGTATGTGGACGGGAGTGTGGGGTCCTTCCCGGGTTTGGGTATAGGTAGCAGGGTGGAGGATTTCCAGTACGTAGGAAAGACGCCCCGGAGCCAGCTGGTGTTGAAGAGGGAGAGTGCCGTGGACTTCAAGGGAGGTGTCATGTGAAGCAGGAACTCATACGGCACGTTGTCCCGGCCCACAGTTTTCCCCGGTCTTAAGGTGGACAAGGCCCGGTCCATCTCATCAGTCGTGAAAGGACTGGTGAGTGCCGGGATGCCAGGGGAGGCAACAGCAGTATTTATCGCCGCATTGATGTTGAGGGATGACGCGAGAGGACACCGGAGACCAATCTTGTCCTGGTAGTGTGCGGCAAGCAATGCAGCCTTCTGCGGGTCATCTAGGAGGAGGTTGGCACCATCCTTCAGGGGCAGGGAGAGGCGTTGTTTTTTGCCCTCCATGGAGTGGAAAAAATCCCACGTACGCTTTGTGGAGGAGGATGGAGAGAGAGAAGCGCAGTGGGAGGCCCACGCCTTCCTCTGGGCAGGGAGGATGGTCCTGGCACACATGGCATCGAGTCTATGATAGTCAGCCCCAAGCTGTAGTGTGGGCCTTCGACGCCATAGGTTCCATGCCCTCCTACGGGCCTTGACTGCCTGGGCGCAGTCGTCGTTCCACCAAGATTTTCCCGGACGGCGAGGGGCGCGACGCGTCGAGAGATGGAAGGCAGCCTTTCCCGCGTCCTCCAGGAATGTGGAAAGGGAGGCAGCGGCGTCCTCCAGGGGAAGGGAGGAGAGATCCGGTGGGTCGTGGAGTGCCGCCTCGAAGAGGGGCCAGCCGGAAGGCGTGAGTTTCCAGCGAGGCAGGCAACCGGGGTGAGGCCTGGCAGTGACGGCAGGGAAGGAGGCGAGGAGGGGAAGGTGGTCACTCCCCATGTAAGGGCCAGTGGTGACGATCATGGCACTGAAGGCTGGGTCCCCAAGGAATGGGTCCAATACAGAAGTAGCACCCGTGTGGGGATGGTAACGGGTAGGCAGACCCGGGGGTGAAAGAAGGGACAGGCGAGGCGAGTCAAGGATGAGCTGAAAGAGCGCCCTCCCGGAGGTGTTGGTGAGGTGGAGAGGCAGGTCAGGATCCCAGCACCTGTGATGGGCATTGAAGTCACCCATGATGACAACAGGTGGAGGAAGGAGGGAAAAGTAGTGGATCAGTTCCCGGTATCACCATCAGCGTTATAGCAGACCGCTACGGATAACCCACCCTATTGCATAGCAACCCTGGCTGCGACCACTTCGAGGTGGTCGTGCTGCCACTGTGGGAGGGCAAGGGGGGAATGGTCAAGGGAGTCGTGAATTGCAAGGAGGACGCCACCTCCACGCCCCTGGGATCTGTCATTCCGGATGATGTTGTAGCCGGTTAGGTTGAGGGAGAGGTGGGGGAAGAGCCACGTCTCACACAACCCAACCACCGCAGGTGAAGTTTCCCCCAAGTCAAGTAGGTCTTGAACTCGGGGATCTTCCTGAGCAGGGAACGGGCATTCCACAGGAGAAGGGAGAGGCCTAGCATTGGAGGAAAACGTTGAGGACGGAGGAGAGTGCTGGCCAAAGACTGGCTAGTATGGCAGGGACTGACGAACCCTGTTGGTAAAGGCGGTAAGCTTCCATGAGAAGGGTGAAAATCTGCGGCATGACGTTGTGTCTTGTTGTGGACGGAACAGGATGCGGAGGGGGTCGCAAGTGAGGCGTGTTGGGCGGTGGGGGTGGCCCAGGAAGGCGTTGGGGCCGAGAAGCAGCACGGGGGGCAGAGGAGGCAGGCACGGCACCGTCCCGAGAGAGGAAGGACGGCGGGTGGTGGACGTCCGCCTCTGTCGTGAAGTGGGTGGGGTCCCCAGGGGAGGCAGGAGAATATGAACCCCCAGCAGGCGCCATGGGTGCAGCCGGCTGGCGGGGCGATCGTCCATGGCGTCTGGGTCTCGGGGAACGGGCCGCGAGGAAAGGAGGAGAAGGGGGAAGAGGGTCCCGGGGAGGGTCATCATCCTCCGTTAGGTCCTGTAAGACAGTGTACCTGTTCCCCGTGGCAACAGAGGAATAAGCGACATCGGGGTGGACGGCCCTGGGTGGCGATGCAGCCATAGGGGATGGCATAGTGGGAGGTTGTGATGGAGGAGGTGGCCGGAATTTCTGGAGTGGGAGAAGCCGCAGACGACTGTGGATATCAGGAAGGGGCATCTCTTCCTGGACCAGCCTGCCGTACAGTTGTTGGGCCTCCTGGTTGAAAGGGCAGTGGGCAGACCTGGGGCCATGATGCCCCCCACACTGAAAACAGCGGAAAGGCCTGTCACAGGCAACTTCCGCCCCTTGGCTCGGATGGGGGCCGCTGCAGCGGCCGCAGCGCACGGAAGATCGGCAGGTGTTGACGGAGTGGCCAACCTTTAGACAGGCAGGGCAACGGAGGATCGGGAGCAGGTAGGGCTGTGGCCAGAACACCAGCTGGCCGATGCACACCCTTGATGGTAAGGAACCTGTCACCTTGAGACGGATCCACCTACCCGTGGTGGAGCGGGGCAGGTTTCGGGGGGGGATCCACGAGACCTCCTCGATGTCACTGCCGTCCAGGGCCCTCAGGGTACTGCGGATCTCCTCAAGATCCTTAATTTCGTCAGAGAGGGGACCCACCTTCCCATACTGCGCCAGGGCACCGGCCCTCTAAGCACGGCGGCAAGTAACCTGCCAGTCCCCTAGGGTGAAGGTGACGTCCTGTAGGATGGGCACCTTGGGAATAACACTCTCCCACAGCGCCACCACCAAGGCTGATCCATTACCTAGGGAGCGGGTCTCCCCCTCAATGATGTACTTGCCCAACGGGCTGGTATGAAGTGCATGAGAGACCCGGCCGGGGTGAGAGAAAACACGGGCGCCATTACAGGCCCGGAGCAGGAAAGTAACCTTAGTTTGTGTGTCCGGGGGTTGCTGCGGCTCCAGGGGCAGCTGCTGCTGGACCCGGGGCTGCTGCTGCTGCTGTTGTTCCTGAGTGGAACTCAGGACTCAGAACTGCTGCTAGCTTTCCGGGCTTCCCTGGGCGGGGAGGGCGGGCCGCGCTTATTGGAGAGAACAGGGAATTCCGGGTCTACTAACATGTCGCCCTGATACCCAGGCAAAGACCCAGGCATGGCGGCGGCCAAGGCCGCTGAAGGACGACAGGACCAGGGAACACAGTGGACGGGGAGAAGGCACTAAACCTAATGTTTGACGAGCCGACAGGGGCGCGCGCACCCCAACACAACCGGTGCCGGTGAAAAACTAGTCCACAGAGCAACACGTCCTAACCCGACGATGGTCCACGAGCTAGTCAGGCAAATAAGATAAATGGATAAATATGCGAACCGTCCGCTCATCAGGATGGTGGAATTGGAGGAAGCTTTGTTGTTTGGCCTTGAGCGAGAATGACGTGAGCGTGTTACGACAACGGTCACAAGAAGAAGAAGAAGAAGAAGTGTGTCGTGGCCGAGGTAAGCGTCATCCCCTCCCGCTGCCGCTCTCCACCGCCAAGCGTCTTATTTCTAGTGTCTGCCGCTCCGCCTGGGATACCTCGCTCGGCGCCGCCCTCCGTGCCACCTCCATGGGTCACTACCGCACAGACTCCTCCCTGCACCCATGGATAAGACAAACGTCCCGCGTCTTGGATGTCGCCCTCACCCGCCTGAGCCTCGGCCACACAACACTCAGGGCTCACCTGCACCGCCTGCACCTCACGCCCGACCCGCACTGCCCCTGCTGCAGGAACGTCCCGGAGTCCATTGACCACTTCCTGCTGCAGTGTCCTCGCTTCCACTCCCACCGACAACTTCTACGTGGTCACCTCATCGCCCTGAAGGTCACCACCTTTGACCTGACCACCCTGCTGGCCGCCGCTGCCGTCCACCCATCACGACGCCCCGCCGTCATCCGCCTCACCTGTGCCTTCACCAGCAAGACTAATCAACTGTCACGACTGTGATTAATTCACGGCTGTACACCAGGGCGAATATCCTCCATCTCGACATCACTGCCCTTCAACAACAACAACAACAACAACAACAACAACAGGGGTGACCAGGGTTTGCCTACACCCTCCAGGCCGCCTCACGCCCACGGCTGCTGCACGCCCACGGCACAACCCACAGCCGCTGCCGCACTGAGGTAAGTGTACAAGACTGTCATGTGTGAGGCAATACAGGCAGGGACGCAGGCCTCTAGGGCACCCCAAGCACAATTTCTTTGTGAATTTCTGCTTTCCAAAACAACCTTCGGGTAATTGCAGGATTATAATGGACGAGAGTTTCGCGGTCGTTTTCAGAGACACCAACTATTTTTCCTTGGCCTACAATAGGTGCTTGTTCTAATGGAGATAGTTTTATTTTGCGCAAACCCATAAAAAAAAAGAGAGAAAAAAAGGTATACTTTGTGGATAAGGTTAGGTTAGGTTTCATTAAAACCTATAAGGTTAGGTTAGGTTTCATTAAAACCTATAAGGTTAGGTTAGGTTTCATTAAAACCTATAAGGTTAGGTTAGGTTTCATTAAAACCTATAAGGTTAGGTTAGGTTTCATTAAAACCTATAAGGTTAGATTAGCTTTTATTAAAACCTTTAAGGTTAGGTTAAGTTTCATTAAAACCTATAAGGTTAGGTTAAGTTGCATTATTTTTCAATTTTTGTTTATTTTTTATGCGCAAAATAAAACTATCTATTAGAACAAGCACCTATTGTAGGCCAAGAAAAAATAGTCGGTGTCTCTGAAAACGACCGCGAAACTCTCGTCCATTATTACCAAGTACTCTTTTTTTTTCCCATGTATTTGGATGTGTTAAGAATGATGGTCACATTAAAAATCGTTAGAAATGCCTCATTTTTGCAGTTCCCCAAACAAGTTTGGGGACCTGTGGGAATGCGGGGTTTTCGGGTGGGGAACAAATTAGCGTCTGAAACACGTAATTTAAGAGTTGTGTAGGGGGGTAAAATTCCCTAGATCTAGGGTAATTTCCTTATGTCTAAGAGAAATTTGCCTAACCAAAATTAACCTAACCTAGCCAAATTTAACCTAACCTAGCTGTTAAGGTTAAGGTTAGGTTAGGTTTAACCTAACCTCCTACCCCCTCGACCTCCCGGTAATTTAACCTGACCCAAGCAAATTTAACCTAACAGCGGGGGGCTGTTAGGTTAAACACCTTCTCGACCACCCGATAACACTGGTCGACAAAAATAAATCGGAAGATATGGTTCTGGACTAAATGAAGCTGATTATAGGTAAATCGACCCTGCTGAACTCGAATCTGATGTTCAATTAACTCTATCACGTCCAGTTTTTGAGAACCAGACGCAATTCATGAAAAAATATGGGTAAAATCAGCAGAAATAGGTTTCACCAATGTTTTCATTTTAAACTCTTAATCTTTTCTTTTCTCAAGCCTATTTAGGGCAGTGCAGTATTTTTGAGTCAGTGTGGTTTGTGCAGTGAGCAGGGGAGGGTGTGCGCGCTGCGTATTGGCGAGGGGTTAGCAGGCTGTGTAGTACATTTTTACCTACTGATCGTACAGCTATTGACATATGTTTAAACATTTTATTTTTCTTTGCAGATATGATGCGTTTGATTTAGTAGAGTCCTAATTTTAGTTGGTTTACCGTACATAGTACCTTGTACCGGGCTGTGATGGAGCGCCGTAACTGTGTGAATGCATCGGACAGTTTTCGTTATATATGTGGAATTTTTACCCCTGACAGTCTGAAGAAACCTCTTACAAAGAATGTTAAAGCAGCTTATCTGCATTACTTCAAGTGCCGTATAGGTGATCAAGATAAGAAGTGGGCCCCTCACGTAGCATGCAACCCCTGTGTGAACCACTTGAATGAATGGATGCATGGCAAACGGCCATCAGGCATGGCATTCGGCATCCCAATGGTTTGGCGTGAAAAAAAGGATCACAGTACTGACTGCTACTTCTGCCTCACTAACATCAAAGGATATTCAGTAAAAACGCGAGCTAAAATCAGGTATCCTGACGTACCTTCTGCCATCAGGTCTGTGCCACATGGTCCTGATCTCCCAGTTCCAAATGTTCCAATTGCAAGTGCTATAAGTGAATCTGATTCGAACGAGGAGGATAATCCCATGGATACAGACTCAAGAAATGGCAGACAACAGAGAGCCCAAATTCATCAGTCAGGAAATGCTACGTGACCCTGCTAGGGACCTAGATCTACCCAAGGAGAAAAGTGAAGTCCTTGGATCTCGTCTCAAGGAATGGAATTTGCTACAAGAAGGAGTTCTCATCACCACGTTTCGTCGTAGACATAAAGAACTTTCAAGCTTCTTCAAGATGGAACACAAGCTCTGTTACTGCTTTGATGTTGACACATTCATGGAACAACTTTGTGAGTCTCACACTTATGATAAGAGTGAGTGGCGGCTGTTCATAGATTCAGGAAAAAACACGCTAAAGGCCGTTCTTCTGCATAAAGGAAATAAGCTTCCGAGTGTTCCAATTGCGCATGGCCATGAAATGAGTGAAACTTATGAAACTATGAAGACTTTGTTATCTGCTGTTAAATATGAAGAACATCAGTGGAATCTGTGTGGGGACCTGAAGGTAATCTCCTTGCTTCTAGGACTCCAGTTAGGTTACACTAAGCACATGTGTTTTCTTTGTTTGTGGGACTCTAGAGCGGACAGCAAACATTACAAACAAAAGGAATGGCCAGCACGACCGAAAGACTCACCTGGCAGGTTCAACTGTATGTACAAACCTCTTGTTGACAGTGAAAAGGTGTACTTACCTCCATTGCATCTGAAACTTGGGTTAATGAAACATTTTGTGAAGGCCATGGATCAAAATGGTGCTGGCTGGATATTTCCAAGATGTGGCACATTTTCGGATATATTTGGAACATAATTTAAGTATATTTTTTGCCAGATATGTACATTAGGTCCTAATAAAGCCGCAGGCACCACCATAATTTAATTACGAGTAATATTTATTAACGTAGGGGGATTGTTTCGATTAATTATATAATTATATATACGTATATAATTATAATAGCTATTAAAATTTAAAATGCCGATATTTCAAAAACTATACGTGCTAGAGAAAAAGCAATGCCATTTTTGAAATCAGCAGCGAAAATGCTTTCCAACCAGTGTCAACCAGTGTCGACCAGTGTAATCTAATCTAACCTAACCTAACCTCTTGATCTAGCCAAATGTAACCTAACTGTTCGTGCGGGTTTGCTATGCACCGGTAGTCATGCACTTTCGTCATGCATGGGTTGGAATAATCAGTTGGTTATCTTTCTTGGTTTTAATAAAGGATAACAAAGTACTTTCATTCACTTGTAGTGTTCAGGAACTCTCTATCTCTGTGTTCACTCGCGTGTAGAATGTTCAAGTTCTCACTCTGTGTCTCGTGTTCACTGCCTCTCGTGTTTCACTCGTAATGTTGGTCTTTGCCCACGGGTCGCGTGTGGGACTATACACACTCAGTCACGTGTGTGTCTTACGTGGACCAAAAGTTATCTACCTCAAAAGTGAGATTCTTTTCACGACTAACCTATGAATATGACGTCATGTCGCGTCACAACTTGGAGGTACCAATAAGAGACAAGACATACACTGTTCTCCCTTTTTCTTCAGCCAATCATGAAAGGCAAGGAAAGGCTGAATTTACACTTTTCGTTATCTATGCCTTAATCTTTGTTTGACAAGCTGGAAGAATTATCGGTTTTACAAGAATTCTGGCGTACATTTTCTCGCTCTCTCTCTCTCGGTAATAAATCAATCTAGCTAACTTATTTCTATCCTTATTCAGACTAAAACACCTATTACAGGGTTCGGCAGGCTACCGCTTGTCGTCCCGATAAGACTTCTGTTTTCACTAGTTGCTAGCAATACATGATGAAATATTTCTATCTTAATTCATAATTCATGCAGTTATTGTTCTATCATATTATACCATCTAAGTAATTCATTATGTTACGTTGCTTGACAAAACCTATTACAGGGTTCGGATCATGAAGAACATGTTTGTGTGATGATGCATCTTGATGTGTAGCGGCTTCTTGTACATAAAGAACATTTCTAGGAATCCAATAAGTAATGATAATTAGTAGTACCATTAACAGGATGTACCAATTTGACTGTTCAACTATTCTTTTCTACCAGTATTCTGTCCTTGATTTCTGTCAGGGTGTCTCAATTGTAGATAATCTTTTCTATTTCCAAGGGGATTCACACAGATTGGTTAACAACAATCAAAATTTCTACCTTCCTAACTAAGACTCTGGGCCTCACAGGGTCCCAGGCCGGTGTTAGGCATCCTAACAAAATTCATGTCAACAACCTCAGGTTTTCTGTAAAAGGAGTTGCAATCTACACCTAGTTCCAATAACAATTCATTTACATATGCTTCAAATTCGTCTTGTAAGAGAATTTCTGTTACGTTACAAACTAACATAACTTGGTTGGAATCCTTTTCACTAAATTCCTTGCAATAGCTGCGCAATTTCTTTCTGTACTCATGTGTTTCATTTGTGTCATTTAACATGTCTACATTACTATTTGGTGTACTTATGTTTGTTTCTTCTCATGAATTTTCAAGTGACCTTTCTACGTCGTTATGTGGTGTGTCTATCTGTGTTTCTCTAGTCATATTTGTTTTCTTAAGGTGATCTGCATGTTTGATTATTTCCTCTCCTGAGTCTAGAGATTGAATCTTGAACTTGTTTCCACCTGCACTTGCAATTATTTTATAAGGACCTTTAAATTTGGGTGATAGCTTATTACT
Organism: Chionoecetes opilio; assembly: GCA_016584305.1. Classification (NCBI taxonomy): domain Eukaryota; kingdom Metazoa; phylum Arthropoda; class Malacostraca; order Decapoda; family Majidae; genus Chionoecetes; species Chionoecetes opilio. Next base: position 53,543 of record JACEEZ010022256.1, read on the forward strand.
GTGGGCGATAGGTACATGAAGTTTTGCCATTACTAAATCTCCATGTCGTAACTTTACATCGCGTGCCGTTTTATGTTGTTGTTTCTGCATTTCCTCTGAGTATTCTTTCATGTGGCTTCTTACTCTCTGGTGAATGACTTGAAATTTGTGTAATCTATTTGCCACGTAGTCATCCTGATTATACACAGGCTTGGGTTCTGCATCTAAGAGTTCATATGGGATAACTTTATCTTCCCCAAACAATATGTAATGTGACGTTTCTCCAGTGGCTGAGTTTATCTGGGAATTCAGTGCACATTTGACATGTGGGATCCACGTATCCCATGCCATGCTGTACGGATCAATTAGACTTCAAACAAGTTATTACTTTGCGGTTGAGTCTTTCTACTACTCCATTACTCTGAGGTCTATAGGCTTGTACATTTATTTTCTTGATGTTAAATAGTTTACATAGTCCTTCTAGTATCTGATTGTTGAACTCTGTACCGTTGTCTGACACAATTACCTTTGGTGTCGTGAAATTGCAAATTATTTGTTCGAATATTATTGATGCGACCGTTTCAGCCTTTATATTTTTCATGGGCTGTATGATGCAATATCGGGAAAAATAGTCGATGGCGACTAGCAAGTATTTGTATCCATTTTCTGACAGTGGAAGCTCGATTGTATCGATGTGAACTCTTTCCCATGGTTTCTGGGGTATAGGGTACGTTAGCATTGGTGCTGGGGAACGCGTGTTACCCTTCACTTCGGCGCAAATCGTGCAGTTATCTACGTGGGAATATATGTCTTTTCTCATGCCTGGCCAGAAGTACTTTAGTTGTGCTTGCTTGTAAGTCTTATCTTTTCCGGGGTGTCTGCTGTGGGCACTGTTATGGAGCATCTTTAATACTTCTGGGACTAGTGTCTGAGTGATTACTAATTGTTTCACTATACCTCGTGTTACGTCTTTGCATACTATTTCTGCGTTTCTGTATAATAATTCATTGCATATTTTGAAATCGTTTATCTTGTATTTAGCGGGTAGTTGTGGTTCTTGACTACCTGTCGGGTCTGTTAGGTGCGTTACTACTGTGCTCCACATGGCATCCTTTTCCAGTTCTGTGCTGACTAGGTCTGTATCTAGTGTTATTAATTCTTCAATACTACATATTGAGGTCATTACCTCTGTTTCTGGGCTAATGTTCCTTGAGAGTGCGTCTGCGGCTACGTTTTTCTTTCCTGGTATGTATTCAAAACTGACTTCGTAATTCTGTAACGTCGTGAACCATCTGGCGAGTCTGCCTCTGAGGTTTTTATGCTTAAACAGGTTCTGTATTGCTGTGTGATCAGTCCACACTCTTATCTTGTAACCTAGCAATGTGTCTCTAAATTTTTCTAGACAGTATATTACTGCTAAAGTCTCACATTCTGTGATGCTGTAATTCTTTTCTGCGGTTGTGCATAGTCTAGATGCATAAGCTATCGGTTGGAACGTTCCTTTTCTTTCCTGCATTAATATTCCTCCTAGCCCTATATCTGAGGCGTCGGTGCATAGGATAAATTCTTTCATGTAATCTGCGAAGATTAGTACTGGTGAGTTGGTTAGTTTTGATTTGAGCGTTTCAAATGCTTGCTCTTGAGCGTGTCCCCAAGTAAAAGTCTGATTCTTTTTCAATAGTGTGTTTAGGGGTTGTGCTATGTCGGCGTATCCCTTTATAAAGATTCTATAGTAACCTGTTAGACCAAGGAAACTTCTTACTTTCTCAACTGTGGTTGGCACTGGGAAATTTCTTACGGCGTCGAGTTTTGACTGTACTGTTCTTAATCCATGTTTATCTATTTGGTGTCCTAGGTGAATAATTTTGTCTTGTAGGAAAGTACATTTCTCTATTTTCACTTTCAATCCGGCTGATGCTAGCCTAGAGAAAACCAAGTCTCGTTTCTTAAAATGTTCCTCTGCTGTCTGCGATACTATGAGTATGTCGTCTAGGAATACACTTCCTGTATTTCCTATAAGCCCTTGCAATACTGTGTTCATCAGTCTCATGTACGTTAATGGACTGTTTGATAAACCAAATGGCATGCGTTTAAATCTGTAGTGTCCAGTCGGTGTGGAAAAAGCTGTCATGTCTTGAGATTCATCTTGCATTTCTATCTGCCAGAAGGCTGACTTTATGTCTATTGTGCTGAATAGTTTATTTTCTGTTCCTAGACTGCGAAGAATGTCAGAGATTACTGGTAATGGTAGACGATCTGGGATAGTGCGTTTGTTTAACTCCCTGTAGTCGATGACTGGGCGTACTGAGCCGTCTGACTTTGGTACTACGATAAGAGGAAAGTTCCACTCACTATCGCTAGGTTCAATCACATCTTGTGTGAGCATTTCACTGATCAATTGATTTACTGTGGCGAGCTTTGAATGCGGCAATCTATATGCTGCGATATAAATCGTCTGTGTACCTGATTTTAATTTTATTTGATGTTTCAACACGTCAGTCTTTCCCAAAGCGTCCCCTGGTAAGGCTATTGCGTGCTCGTGCTTCGTTAGCAGTGATAAGAGTTCGTGCTCTAAATCAGGTCGGCTGGTAGGTTTAAGGTGGTTGAGGAGATCTCTCCCAACCTCTACATCTTTCTGGACTGAGCAGATAAAGGGGTTTCTGTTGCATCTTTCTGAGTTCTGGTTTTCATTTACTATTTTAATTGGGTGTTTACAGACTTGGAATGATCCTATCTGGGTTCCTGGTTTCAAAGTGATGTTCTTATTCAGTGTACTCATTACAAAAACTTCTAATTTCCCATTCTCTGATAATTATATTCTCTTATAAACAGCGGAATCAAGTTGCGTTCCTTTTACTCTAATGGATTCTGGCATTGTAAATACTTCTGTATCCTGCTTTAATCCTTTTAACTCCAGTGTCACCTTGTTAATTGACATGGCATGCAATAGCGTCGACTCTATCACATGTCCTGAAATAATTCTCATGGCTTCATCTGGGTCTGTAACTTGTTCCTTTGATGCTGTCTCAGTGTATTTACTAACTTGTGGTACCTTTTCATGCCTGGTATTAAGCTTTTGGCTTGTCTGTGGTGTGACTTCACTACTCATCTGTTTCGGTGCAGTGTGTAGGAATTCAGGGACCTTGAGAAGTAATTTTTCCTTTCTCTTGGGCTTATCAGTAGCCTTTGATTGCTCTGCCGCGCTATTGGGTGTTTTAATAGCATAATTAGTATTCGTATTTAGCACGCCTATAACGGGTTCTGGATTCAGAAATGGGATGAATTTGTATGAACAGTGAACACCATGCGTTATCAACGAGTTTCTGTGTGCTTGTTATCGGGCAGTATCGGGCTTTGTTTTCTAAATTTTCTAAGTCTTTCCGAGTCTCGTGTCTTATCTTGAGGGAAGATATTTTTCTTCATGCTATAGTTTGCGAGGTTTCTTTCCATTTGTGTTCTATTTGTTATCTTTTCTAATATGTATGCTATCTGTTTTCTTTGCTATCATATGTTCTATGTTTTCTTTTCTATCATGTATGTTATCTGTTTTCTATGTTATCATATGTTCTATCTGTATAATATCTGGGTTTCTGTCCGTCCATAAATTCTGTCTATAATTTCTGCCGAAGGTGGCGCTGTTTTTCTATGTCAATGGGTTTACTTGGCGACTGTGCGTATTTTCAGATTTATCTATTTTCACCTTATCTATATCGCGACATTTATTTTCTATCGTTATCTGTCTTTATCTATTTCATTCTTCCAGTACGAAAATGTATACGTGTGTAAGGCGTGGCATGCCTGAGTTATGTGCGTTCAGCGGCACTTATTAATTCGTGAATATCATAGTGTGGTTCTATCTTTCTCAGTCACGCTCATTGTGACGGAATTATTGACAGGTATTTCAATTTATTTTCACATTGCAGTCCTGCGCTGCGTTATTCTGTTTTCTTGTACAACGTAAAATATTCGAGTCGCGTCGGCGGGCGGCGTGAAACAGTGTCGCGGGTATGTTACTTGTGTGTCTTTTCTTGGCTGGGGTGTGCGCGGGTATGTTACTCGTCTGTGCTCACTAGAGAACGTATCTACTGCGTTTCTTTTTATCTTATTTTCTAATTTGCTGTGTTTTCCTTCGTGGTTTCTAAATTGTTTCTAATTTCTTGTTTTCTAATTTGTTGTGTTTTCCTTCGTGGTTTCTAAATTGTTTCTAATTTCTTGTTTTCAAATTGGTTGTGTTTTCCTTCGTGGTTTCTAAATTGTTTCTAATTTCTTGTTTTCTAATTTCTTGTGTTTTCCTTCGTGGTTTCTAAATTGTTTCTAATTTCTTGTTTTCAAATTGGTTGTGTTTTCCTTCGTGGTTTCTAAATTGTTTCTAATTTCTTGTTTTCAAATTGGTTGTGTTTTCCTTCGTGGTTTCTAAATTGTTTCTAATTTCTTGTTTTCTAATTTCTTGTGTTTTCCTTCGTGGTTTCTAAATTGTTTCTAATTTCTTGTTTTCAAATTGGTTGTGTTTTCCTTCGTGGTTTCTAAATTGTTTCTAATTTCTTGTTTTCTAATTTGTGGAGGTCTAGTGTGTAGTTTACAGCTTCTGTTTACGTTGGATTATGTGACATTCATGAGAACTATGATTCCAGCCTTTATGAAAAATGCAGAATCGATATTTGTACAGCATATACTGTTGATTATCCATTGACCTACAATATGGCAAGGAATGTCCTGTTTTCTGGCAAAAGTAACAGAAATACCTTTTGTTTGCACGCTGACGAGGTCTGTCTACTGGACGACGTGAGGCAGGAGGGTGCTGCTCAGATCTAGACTGAGTAGGATTTACCGTGCGATGAAGGACTTCCAATTTTAACTTATCATTAGCACTTTCTTTGTTTTCGATGATAGTAACTATTCTGTTTATGAATTGATTAATGTCAATAGTGTTGGAATCACTGGAGGCCCTTGAGATGCCTGAAACTGAACTCATTGTCTCACTGTTTGCACATGCCATTTTCGGCGTTACGGTTAACTGAATTAACTTACTTATAACAAACAAATTCTTATCTACTTCCTGCTGATATTGATGATACACCTACAGAACATAATACTTCATACCTTGGCTAAATGGTGAGACTGAGAGAGAGCAGAGGTAATATCTAAAACCTTGGGTCTGGGATGGTTGGCTTGGCGTCGACGATGGGACAATACAGACACAAACAGGGGAGGAAAATCTTCCTTCTCACTTCACCTCAGGATATCCTGCTAAAGGAGGGGAATTAGTTCTTTAATATCAATATATAGATAACACGTGGCTTAAAAGGAAGCTATTATACTTCTCAGAAGTGTATTGTTGTTGATTGAAGTTCTCGTGGAGCTGGCGGCGAAGGGTAGCGGTGTTGTCGGTCTCACGATGTGGAGGTACTGACTGTCAGTGCTGGTGGCGGAGGGTAGGAATTTCAGGGTCAGGCTGTGTGTGTAGGCTGGGATGGTAATGAGGGTAGCGGTGGGATGTCGTGACGAAACTTTTTCTTTCTTGTCTTTTTTGTGTTACTTCGTTTCCTTCTTTTCTTCTGTCTTCTTTCCTTTCTTGTTTATTCTTTCTTCTTACTGCGTGCTGGTTTCTTTCTTCTTAGTGTGTTTCTTCTAAGACGTGAGTGAAACAATTAACAAGCGAGGAAGCGAGTGAAACGACTGACGGGAGACGGTGAGCGCGAGGGACGGTGTAGGTATGAGCTGGCGGCGTTGGTTGGCGCGGGGTGTCTTAGGCCTATACGTCTGGAGGGCTAGCGGCGTTGGTAGGGGCGGGTAGCTGGCGTCTTTTTTTCAGTTTTTCCTCTTCAGTTTTCTTCTGTTTTTCAGTCTCTTCGGAGTTATTATACGTGGTTTCAGATCCTTTTCGCTAATCACCACTGCTCGTGCGGGTTTGCTATGCACCGGTAGTCATGCACTTTCGTCATGCATAGGTTGGAATAATCAGTTGGTTATCTTTCTTGGTTTTAATAAAGGATAACAAAGTACTTTCATTCACTTGTAGTGTTCAGGAACTCTTTATCTCTGTGTTCACTCGCGTGTAGAATGTTCAAGTTCTCACTCTGTGTCTCGTGTTCACTGCCTCTCGTGTTTCACTCGTAATGTTGGTCTTTGCCCACGGGTCGCGTGTGGGACTATACACACTCAGTCACGTGTGTGTCTTACGTGGACCAAAAGTTATCTACCTCAGAAGTGAGATTCTTTTCACGACTAACCTATGAACATGACGTCATGTCGCGTCACAACTTGGAGGTACCAAAGAGACAAGACATACACTGTTCTCCCTTTTTCTTCAGCCAATCATGAAAGGCAAGGAAAGGCTGAATTTACACTTTTCGTTATCTATGCCTTAATCTTTGTTGACAAGCTGGAAGAATTATCGGTTTTACAAGAAATTCTGGCGTACATTTTCTCGCCCTCTCTCTGGGTAATAAATAAATCTAGTAATTATTTCACCTTTTTCAACTAAAACACTATTACTAACCTCCTAGCAAAATCACCCGATAATCTAACCAAACCCTTCTAAGGGGGGGGGGGGGGTTGCTCGAACTCCAGCCCTCATTCTTTTTGTGAGGATCGTAGGTCCACACTCTCTGGACATAAAAGAAATCTATCCATACCCCTAGACGATCCGGGGAATATTACAACCCCCCCTAATAAAAGACGTTTGGGTTGCGACGAATTTTGTACCCCAGCCAAAAATCCCGCATTCCCCAGGTCCCAAGTTTGTTTTGGGGGAAGAGGGGGAGTATGGGAAAGACAGAATAATACCAAATTTGGTAGTGGGCTTTCACAGATTTCGAGACCAAACTTAAATTTCCTGAATCTTTTTGATGGTATGAAGAATCGACACTCGTTTTTGTCGGAAATAAATTGTGTTTACAGGTGTCGGGGTGCCAACCCCCCCCCCGGCCCGCCCCGCAAACCTTGCTCTGCTTGGGGCACTGCCCTAAAAAATTTATTTTTATATTTTTATCACCTGTCTAGACCAAATCCCCCTCTAACCAAACCTAAAACCCAACTGATTTTAACCCAACTTAAAAACCCTTTCTGGGTGAAAAGCTGGATTTTTAGTATACAGCAATGCCCAAAATTTTTCAAATTTCCAAGGGAAATGGGGTTTTCAAAAATACTCAGAATTTAAAAAATCACCAGAGTAGGGGGGAATCTAGGACTTTTTAAAACCACTGCCGAACTAATACCAAAAAAAATATATTTTTTTTGGTGAGTGTTTATGTGGTATGTGTTCTGAACTAATTGATAATCTAATAATAATAATAATATTTTTTTTTAGTTAGATAAAGGTTAGGTTAGGTAACGGTTAGATTACACGGGGAACAAATTTTTGTTGAGTAGGTTGACATTTGTTATTAAGAAATTTTTTGGGGGTGCTGAACCCAAAACTGATCTCAGTTTTTCTTTATCACGTCAAGTTTTTAACTGTAGGATTTTCGTTTTCTTAAAAAATATGAAAAATACTGTACATA
>JACEEZ010022256.1:66023-73290 GCA_016584305.1 Chionoecetes opilio
TGTACAACACAACCCGTAGTGCAGGATAAAAAGAATTTTGGAAAAAAACCACATCTCCCAAAGATTTCCTATCCTTTTTGAGTTCCCAGACTTTAAAATTTTTTTTGCACTACCCTTTGGGGTTGTGGCGTAAAGTAGATATTGAAACCCGTCATCTCTTTGGCTGATAACTAAAGGCCAAAATGGTCAGTGCATCGCTATCAAAATGGTTTCTCCTGCGTGCCAGTTTAGAGCGTCTTCACAATCAATACGTCAGCTTCCAATGCAGGACAATTTACAACTGTTTCCTAAAAACTCTTTCCCAGCAATTTGATGAACAATTTTTTTGTTTTTTGGTTAGCTGGAAAACATCCTTTTTTAATTTGAACACCTTTTAGGGGTCATAACCCCTTAAACACAACAACCCCGCTCGGCGGGGTAGTCGCGTCTTAATGGAGGGCCCACTTTCATATCCATCAAAGAAAATGCAGTTTTCCATATTTTGGACATATCTGCGGTATCGGGCACAGATTCATAAAAATGTGTGCCCTTTTTTCCCCATGGGAGGCTTGAAGTAGTCTCCCCCAATAAGAGGAAACTGGGATCTAAAGACTGTGGACCGTTTGAAAGGGGGAAGTCAGTTCCCATTTTGCGTCTGCCAAACCCGGTTTTTTGCCTTGCGGCAGTCCGAAAAAATTAAAAAATTCAGGGGGTACCAAAAAGCTCATCGGAAATGTTCTTGTGCTGCTGATTTTGAGGTTCTTTGGTAGAAGCACACAAGTTCGGGAAATGGGAGTTGGGGACAGTCAAAAATGCTTCATCTTTGCTGGCGAAACTTTGACCCAAGTGAAATTCCCTGACCCTTTCTTTTAAAAGGTACTCGGGTTTTTTTTTTCAACCTTTAAAAGCTATGTTTGTCTCCCCTATGGAGTTTGTTTTTTCCCCACTTTCCCTTTTTGCTCCAGTTACTCCACTTGAAATGCGTGAAGGGAGGATCTTCCGTAAAAGGGTCATATGTGGGAAAAAACGCAACGAGCTTCCATGTATCCCTACATCTCGCTTTTTTCCCTTGCTGAAGTACCCTCCTAGTGCGGGCACTAGTGCCATAAAAAATCCCGCTAGTTTTTTGATTGAAAACTTGATTTCACAACGGGGGCCCAGTAAAGCGTAAAAAACTAATCGTTGAATTTCGTCCATTCCTTGCCATGAGTAAGACCCCCAGAGTCTTCAGGGTTCATTAGCACCTGCTCAAAAACCAGACCCGTCACAAGCCAGCCCAGTAGCGATCACTCCGTTAATCACATGGAACCCTTTTAAAAAAATTTCGGGTACATTTCAGGATGGCTTGTCGGCAGCCCCCCCTTTTTCTGCAAGTACAAGTAGGCCGACTTTTGCATAAGGATTTCCTGCGCAGCAAATATTGCACATTTTCCTTAAGCGTCAAGGTGAAATTCCCATTTTCCCGGTGCCTCGCCTTGAAAACAATTCAGGATCTCACCATATAAAGGTATTGAATCCAAATTTTGCGTTCGCGGCAGCCACGCATTTTTACATTTTCCGCTTCAACAGACCCCTGATGCAGAACATAAACCAATGTCCATCCCTCAAGGAGACCTTTAAAAGCCCCAGCTTCCTTCGGTCCCTTTATTTTTTAGGAAAGGCCTTTTGGATCAGGGGTTTGGGGTTATCACCCCAGGGGATGTGGAAAAAAAAGGAAACATAGGCTTTCGCTAAAAAAAAGCTTCAGGCAGCATCAACTAAGAAGTGAGCACGAATGGCTCTTGCAATTGCTTTGCCATTATCATGTGCTTGACTGTGTTTTGCATACACAAGTTAAAAATTTTGCAAAACCAAACCCTTTTAAAGACCAATTGACCCCAGCAAGCTATCTGGATGGAGCCCACCAAATGCAAGAAAATGATTTCAGGGACGGAACTGCTGTGACTCATCATCATGCTTTGTACCAAAATGGTGAAACCCCAATGTTAAATTTGGTGTTTGTTTTTTTCCCCGGCTAAATCACTAAAGTAACAAAAAATTGAGTAACCAGGTTGGGTTCCAGGGTCCATTTTCGATCATTGGCAAAAAACTATGGCCCGATTTCCCAGGAATGTTCCTTTTTGCATCGCATAAGGCCCGACCATGCGGCTGGCGGTGTAAAAATTTGTGAAAACCTCCCCAAAAGGAGGGCAAATTTTTTCAGTGGAATCGACAACTTTTCTTGGTGGACTCTTTATATGTCAATGGTGGTTTGTTGGGGTGCTGTGAATCTAGGTAGTTGTGTTTTATCCTTCCAACCCCTTTTTAAACTTTTGAAAGGGCTAATCCTTTGGAACTGGTTTTTTTCTTTAAAAATTTCCCGGGGTAAAAGTTTGTATGATGCCCAACCGTGGAAGTGTTGAATCCATAAACTCCTTACATTATGGTCCACTTATCAGACGAAAATGCACAATTTTAGTTTCAAAAAGGGGAGAGGGGTTTCAGCGCCATTTAACAGAGCAACACTGCTTTCAATTTCTGGCTTCCGGTAAGATGAGAGAACCATGTTTATTCAGAGTGTCAATTAAGAACCTCGATCCAAATTGGTCATGCTTTCCACTGCTAACCAAAAATGCAAAAGGTGCGGAAACTCTGGGTCTAGCCACCTCATTTCGCTTGACCAACGATGAATTTCAAATCATTGTCTTTCCCGCAAATATCTTCCGGAAAATCAACAATGTTTTTGGAACAAATTCAAGAAAACGCATCCTGTTCAAAAACATTTTTTAACGGGTAATATTCTGAAATTGTTGGATACTTTAATGCATTCTTTTTAAGTTTGGGTGCCGTTCTAATTTTAATGGGCTTGATTCTGAAAATTTTTGTTACGGCTCTGTGCTATATTTTGGAGAAAACATTTTCTGTACTTAAAACATTATGTTCCCATTAATTTCAGTACAAAGATTTGTTTTGAAATGCTTAGCAATCGAGATTTTAGTATGAGACCTGTATGGTTCAAAAGCCAGTGTCCTCGAGAATTTCCCCATTTTTTTAACAAGATCGACAATGGTAATTTTTCCTCGTCATTTTTCTGCAAATATTTTGAACTTTTAGAAATGCCTGCTTTCTCTTGAACCTTGGTCTACCAAGGTTTTGTTTCTTAGAAAAATCAGCAGAAGAGAATGCCCCTTTGGGGAATGTTTTTTTTGGAATCAAAGTTTGCAAAAACCTGTTCCGTGATAAAAGGGTTCTTTTGAAACCGGTTTACTACAGAACCCATTTCCCTTTTAAAAGTGGATCCCCCCTCATTTTTTCGGACTTTTCACAAAATTTTAACACTCTGTCCTTAAAATCAATATTCACATGGGAAACATCAAAACCTCTTTCTTTCTTTAGATTTTTTCTCCAGAACCACAAAAAGACAAAGTTCCTTTAAAAATTAAAAACACACAAAGAGCGGGTTCCGGGGTGGCATTCCAGGGGGACCTGTTTTACGGTCAAATTTCTAGTATTTGGGGTTGATCCAAAGCTGTCTGATTTCTTGTGAAGACGTTGACCAATCTGAATTATGATCTTCTCTCCACGTTTTTCAGAACTCTTTAATGGATCGATTTTCCTTCTGGCGACGATGAAGTTTTTTTTACTGGACAGTTTATTGTTTCAAATAGCACATTGTCACATCCTAAATGGTCTTTTAGTTGGCCCCAAACCCGAAATTAGAAAATAACAGAAAATTAGATCCTAATAACAAATTAAAGGGAAACTATGATTAGAAAAACGGGATTATTTTTATATAAAGTAGATATATTTTAAATTTTACTACACTAACTATTCATTTTAACTAAAAAATTTTTCGCTGGGATTGTAAAATACCAGGACTAGGGGGAAATTTCCCCAAAATATTCTAATGCCAAGGTCAAAATAGCTAATCATAGCTATATTTTAATAAATTAATTTTTTATTTTAAGGGCCAATTTGGGGCAAAAAAGAAAAAATTCCACCTACGTTTTGGGCCCCTTAAAAATTTAAAGTAGAAAATGGGGATTTAAAAAAGTCATTGCTGGTTGTGTCTATTATTTTTCCCGGCACCCTTTTTTCATAATCATGCCAAAAAATAATGAGTGAGTATGAAGTTTACGTGTTTTGTTGAAAATTTTTCACAGCAGAAATAAAGAAAAAGAGAGTGGAAAGGTGGAGAAAAAATTAAAAGGGAAAAACAGAGATGGGATTAAAAGGAAATAAAGCTGGGGGGAGTGCTGCCAAAATGATGGCGGGCCGTTGAAACCCCTTTATCGGTTTTTAATTTTTTTGCACAAAAAATATGTACCAATTTTTTATGAAAAAATTTTATGGGAATGGGAGTACATAGTCATGCTTGGTGTAAAAACATTATTGACCTAGCTTAATTATTATGGATAAGAGGAGGAAAAAAAACCGTTTGTGGCGGCGGGTCGGAGATCTTCCCCGTTGGATTTTACAGATGGCGGCCGTTGACCCCTTTCGGCAAGGTTAATTTTGGTAAACTTTTTTTTATCCGAAAGAGAGGTTATTCATGCCCAATATTCAACTTTTAGATTTGTTGAGGTTCTAAAAATCACTAGATTCTGTATTAGCCGCAATTTTGGTTGGATTTTAGGCCGTGGTGTGCAGAACCTTTAGCATGAAGGACGGGAAACTTCTCTCTGCCACACTCTCTTCTCTCTCTCTGCTCTCTCTCGCTCGTCTCTCTTCCGCTCCTCTTCTCTGTCTCTCTCTCTCTCTCTTCTCTATCTCTCTCTCTCTCTCCTCCTCTCTCTCTCTCTCTCTCTCTCTCTCTCTCTCTCTCTCTCTCTCTCTCTCTCTCTCTCTCTCTCTCTCTCTCTCTCTCTCTCTCTCTCTCTCTCTCTCTCTCTCTTCTCTCTCTCTCTCTCTCTCTCTCTCTCTCTCTCTCTCTCTCTCTCTCTCTCTCTCTCTCTCTCTCTCTCTCTCTCTCTCTCTCTCTCTCTCTTCTCTCTCTCTCTCTCTCTCTCTCTCTCTCTCTCTCTCTCTCTCTCTCTCTCTCTCTCTCTCTCTCTCTCTATATATATATATATATATATTATATATATGATAATGTATATATATATAAATAATTATATATATATATATATATATATATATATATATATATATATATATATATATTATATATATATAATATATAAATTATATTCTCGTTAATATTTACAGCTACATGTTATTCCCCTTTTTTATCTGTTCTTGTGCTGGTTTTTTCCTGCTTTGTTATTTACCTGATCCTGTATTTTTTTCCTTTCTACACACTCTTTCCCCCTTGCTAAAAAATTAGTGATTTTCAAGGAAACTGAGGGAAAATTAATCCCAACACTAAAAAAACTCTCAAAAATAATCTCCCCTTGAATGGGGGCACCACGATGTTTTATGAGGCAAAGGGATTCCCGGGCCACCACCCGCCCCGTTTAAATCACCGCTAATTTCTAACTGATTTAGTGTCACCCCCACCTTCTATCCTTTGGTGGGGCATCTTTTTGTAAAATCTTAGTACCTTATTCACATCTACCTCCATAATTTAGGGACAGGGCCACTCCCCTAGTCAAAATTTGGCCTTTGAACAAAAAATTTTTCCTGATGGAGGGTTTTTGGAATACTTTAAAGGCTTAGACTGCTGAAGGGAGCACATCAGGCTTCTTAGATATTATACGTCGATCTTCCTTTTGGAGCCGCATCACTGACTCTTCAAAACCCTCTCGCGACTAGTTAAAAGCCACTGCCGGCCTGCCACTCTCTCTTCAAGTCACGGAGACGTAAAAGTTTTCTGCAAACTAATAAAAAAATTTTTCATGCCATGATCAAAAATCAGACTGGGTTTGGTGTGGGTTAGGTTCGGGCTAGGTTTGCTCCACTGTAGGGAGAACATTACTTTCAGGAAACCTCAGTAAATTTTCTTCACCAACACCATGAAAAAATGCTTTGCACGACCGTGGGCGGGAGTAGTGCCCGCCCCGGCGGGCCCGGGGTGCGCCGCGCCCAGGGGCTTTGCTTTTTTTCCCAAAAAGCCTAATTAGACCTAACTTGTTTAATCAAAACCAGACCTCACCTAACCCAGCCTAAATTAACCTAACCAAATTTTATCTACCCATTATTTAGAAGTAAGGTTTTTATTATTGTAGCCAAAAGTTTTTATATAGTGGCCCCAGAAATTTGCTGCAGCAAACATTAACAGAAAACATGAAGTTAAGGCCGGGAGAGAGAGCCCCGGGGGAGATGCTGAAATGCCAAAGGGAAGGCGAAAAAAACGTCTTACCCCGTCTTCAGGGCGTTTTGTAACGGGCCCGGGTAAGGCACCGACTAAAGCCCCTGGGTCAGTCAAAATTTCAGCGCTTTTGCCTCCTTTTCACCTCCCAAAGCTTGGGGTGGGCGTGGTCCGAGAATCCTACTAGCCCCTCACGTTGCCTATTGAACCGCTTAGGCAGCTTCAACCCCAAACAAAGGTTTAACATTCTCTGCTAAGCAAAGGAGTTGTCCCCCCTCCCTCACCAAGACTTATGGCAAGGGTACACCGCTCTTCCCCCCCCCCCCCAAACGTTTCATCCAAGTTTGACGTTCAAAAGCAGGTTTTTACCATTATTATTTTTTCTTGGGACTCCATACCCATATAATCATTTAAAGGGGTGCCATTTTCCCGGGACAGTGATGAAAATTTTAAAGCAACAACATTCCAGGAATAAGGGGAAGAGAATAAAAAAGGGGAAAAAAAGTTTTTACACGATTTTATTTTGCTCTATTATCTTTTTATAGGTATAAATTTTACTGCAATTTTTTTACTTCAGATATGCACTAAGTCTCGGGAAAATGATGGTAGTTTGCTGTCCTAAAAATATCTGGTAATGAAAACCGTATAATAGTACAACATTTTAGTGGGGGGCGGGCACCCGCCCCCCCGCCCGCCCCCAACCAACAACAACACAACATTTCTTTTCACCCCGCTATAACACCCATAATGCCGCATTTGTCTTGCACGACAATTCAACACACCTTGAACCTATTAAAACAAAACACCAATTGTTTTCGTTGTAGGAAATGAACAAGGCTGTATTTTCTTTAAAACAAAGATGAATGTCTGTCAAAGGCCCCCAAACAGCTCACTAAGTCAGGGTTTACCAAAGCCTTGTTTTCAGCGCCCCTTTGGGGGGCCCCTAAGGCAGCGGCCCCGTTCTCTTTAATACTCTCTAGCCGGTTTTGTTGGGCGTTATGTTAGGTTGGCGAGAGTAATGCCCCGCAATTCTCACCTCTCCATCCCCCTCCGGGGGGG
>JACEEZ010022257.1:0-7500 GCA_016584305.1 Chionoecetes opilio
ATCGTGTTCCTATGAGAGTATAGTACTTGAAAGTTGTATAATTGCTGATTGTTAAACTATATGACTTCCCTTACAAAATGTTGGTTATATCCCTCATTTCTGCTGCGTCTTATATGGCGTTAGAGTTTAACGGAGGGTAATTTGGGCTTATAAAAAGCTAGTGTACTTTCTGGAGGCTTTGTAACACCTGTTATTACTGTATACAGTGTCACAGATGTCTACTTCTTACACTCTCTAACCTGCCAGATTCGAGGAATCCTAGACTTTCTCTTTCATAAATGTCACCAAGCCCCTATTCCACGATTCTGATGTTTTATTTGTTTTTTACAGTCGTCTTTTTTCTTCTCTCCTATCTGCCTATTGTCTGTATATATCATCTGCCATATGAAAATATAAACAAAAGCTGGATCACCGGACGCCACTAGTCTTATGACACCACCGCTGCCACCAAAACATGTCGCCGCCACTCATCCCTTACGTGGTCTGTGTCGCCGAAAATAAGGTCACGTCAACACCGAGCCACCTGCACCACGCACGTCAGCTGCTCCTCAGGGAACAGCGAGGCATGGTGAAGACAAAGGCTGATTTGGGGTAATGCAAGGCAAGAGTCTAGGCAAGGTGGAGGGTAAGATAAGGCAAAGGCAAAGGTATACAGTAAGCAAAAATAATTGACAATGCAAAGAATGAGAAAACTGAAGTAGACCCTAAGTAATAAAGATAAGAGCAGTATGAGCGTGATAAAAGCTGGACAAGGACACAGGAGACGTACATACGAGAAAAGTAACATGCAGGGAGATAAAATGAAGGTGAATTGTAAGAGCTTTATAGCTAGGGGAGAAATTGAAACGAGAGAATAAAAAGAAAGAGTGGAAAAGCAAACACAAAAAAAAGGTTATGAAAGAAGCAATGGCGAGAGAAAAGTAAGATAGGACACAGAGAGAAAGTAAAATCCATGAAATTTATAAGTAAGGAAAAAATACAGAAGAAAAACATTTATGGAAAGATAAATGAAGTGAAAATTTCAAGATCGTTAAGGAAGAATACAAGACAACATGAGAAGACTTACTGAAATAAGGTCATTAGAGGAGGATAAAGGGCAAAAGCAGGGACGTTACATGAGAACAGAATCAGGGCAACAACATTTCAGGGAGAACAAAAAATTACACAGCATAACAGGGGAAGGGAGAGATAAAGGGCAGAACAGAAAGAAAACAGAGACATGAGAGGACAAAGGGGACATAACTACAACAATACCGAGGTCAGTGTAAAATATGGTGACTTAAATAGAAAATAAAAGTGTAGATGAGAGATATGACAGGCAGGAGAGATGGTTAAACATGATGAAATAGTAGAAGAAGGAGCATGAAAAGATATATTGGATGGGAAGCTAAAAAAATAAATAATAATATATAGGACAAAAAAACAGGACAATAAAAATTATTAATAAACAGAAAAGTAGTATAAATAAAAATATAGTGAGGAAACAGACTAATATTGCACACAAAGACAGGACAAAAGCAAATTATGCACAAACAAACAAAAAACAGCAAACAGAAACGTTGAACCAATCCAAAACAAAATAACAGAAAAAAAACATTGGAGTAGGATATCAGACACAAATTACATACAAAAGCAAACATGATAAACGAAAAAAAAAAAAAAAACGTTGAATCTAGAACAAAAAACTAAACAAATATACATTGAAAGCAAGATATCAAGAAGGAAAATGTTAACAGTAAAGTAGGTAAGTAAACAAACATAAAAGCATCAGCAAGACAGGCCAGTAAGGCGCAGCAGGACAGCAGGACGGCAGGACAGTATGAGGGTTGATAATAACTCCGAGGTCAAAAAGTTCGGCCTTCAGTTAACATTCGTCCAGCTGACTTAGAGTTATCGCCGCTGTCCATTACCCCGGCGGCCTCCACCTTCGCGGGGGAAAAAGGGAAGGAGAGCAAAATAAACAAGCACGGTGGACTTCAGGCCGAGGCAACGCTGGGTAAAAATGGAAATTAAAGATGAGTGAGGCACACACACACACACACACACACACACACACACACACACACACACACACACACACACACACACACACACACACACACACACACACACACACACGCACACACACACACAGGGGTACTCCGTAGTGTAGTGGTTAGCACGCTCGGTTCACAACCGAGAAGTCCCGGGTTCGATCCCCGGGCGGAGCGGAAACATATGGGCTGTTTCCTTAAAACCCCAGCCCTTGTCCACCTCGCAGTGAATGGGTACCGGGTGTCAGCCGGGGGTTTGTGACCCCCCTCCCGGGGTGGTGGCTTCGGCCTACATTAACCGCTAAGGATGAATGATAAAAATGTTGATATGGAGACGGGGCCATACGAGCGATGCTCTGACCCTGTAAAATACAACTAGATGAACACACACACACACACATACACACACACACACACACACACCACACACACACACACACACACACACACACACACACACACACACATACACACACACATACACACATAGTAGACACACACACACACACACCACACACACACACACACACACACACACACACACACACACACACACATAGTAGACACACACACCACACACACACACACACACACACACACACACACACACACACACACACACATACACACATACACACACACAGCTCCGATAAAGGCCGGTTCACATTTTCACAACTCTCGACGGCGACCAGTTACGAATGGCTGAGTCATGCTGTGGTCGGCACCTGTCGTCATGTGAGTTGGCGTCAGGCCCCGACAGTCTTCGTCGGGTCGTGGGAGTCGTGAAGGGGCGCGAGGGGGGCCCGACTGTGTGGTGCATGCTCTATACACTCGGGGCGAGTCTGCGACTTAAAAACATAACGGAATAAGTCAGCACCGTGCTGGGACTGGTCGCCTAAGGGTCTGAGCCTGGCGCCGACCAGTCGGGACCGTACTGCGACCAGTCGGGGCCAGGCTGCGACTAATCGTCATAAAATTTCCGTTAATTTAGCGTGGCAAAGACGGGAACGGGAAGAGAGAGAGAGAGAGAGAGAGAGAGAGATACATGATACAAGATTCATTTACTTCTGGCCATAATGATAATGTACAAAGTATAAATTACATAAAAAGTAATAAGGCTTGGTCCATTAAGCCGAAACTTTAAAAGAACCCGAAGAGTAAATTATATGATCGTAACAAACAAAGTGTTTAGGCCGCTATTATAAAATTAACATTAACTAACAAAAAAATAAGAACTACATTATCATACAAGGAAAATAAGAGAACAATTCACATAATTATTATTATTATTATTATTATCGTCATCCTTATCCATTATAAAAAGAGCAGTAGCTTTAGTGCAATATCTTTAGCGCTATACTGCTTCCGCAGTATCTTTAGTGCCTTGGCGATTGTTATCACCATGTCGTAGTTATTGTGTTCAATTAATAATATTTGGAGGCACATAAGTATTTGTGGCCTAGTCAAAGTGGGCAAGTGTGTGGACAACAGTGTGACCGACATCGGTGGCATGGTTCACTACACAAGCGAAGGTTGAAAAGTGGTGTGGGGGATGGATGGGCCAGAGCGCTGTACACATCTTCAACCACTCGGCGTCAGTCGCAGCACGGCTGGGAACAGTTACAGCATGACTGCAACCGTGGGTTTGCGTCGTGCTGCGACTGTCGGCAAATGTCGCCGCATGACGCCAACTCAAAGGTGACCTTTAAATTTTCAAGTACCCCTATAGTTTGCGACTATCGCCGAAAATCGCAGACAAATCGCCGATTAGTCGCCTAACTACGGCAAACCGTCGTCTAACCGCGCTGACTACGGTCGGTGGACGGGCTTGCCATACCCGGTGTCAGTCGCAGCACGGCTGGCAACAGTCGCCGCATTACGGTAATAATAGTTGCCGTCGTGCTGCGACTGTCGGCGACTGTCGTCACATGACGGTAACCCAATATTGGCGGTTAAATTCGTTTTAGTCCACGTCTGTCCGCGACTATCGCCGACAATTGCGGACTAGTCGCCGACTAGTCGCCTAACTACGGCAACCCAAGCCAACCACGCCGATTTTGAAGCTTCGGCCCCCCAAAAATCGGCGGCAATCGGCACCGACTGGATGACTCAGCAAGTCGTGACCGGTCGCGGACGCGAGTCGTGGAGATGTGAATGGGCCTTATGTCTGTAACCAGATTGCATGACACACACACGTGCAGACACATACCCACCCACCCACCCATCCACACACGCACACACACACACACACACACCAACTGTGACAACCTGCGTACTTTGTTAACTTGTGTCCGAGCCATAAAAGAAAATAGAGGGGGGAATCGAGACGGAGAGGAAATAGCTCGTGACCGTCTGTCGGACGCAGTCGTGAGATGTGAATGGCCTTAATATTCTGTAACATCAGTATCATATACAATATATCATATAATATACCCACCACTACCACCATATCATATAAACGACACACTCCACAGCCACAGTGGTCACAACGACGTGTGTGTTTCGTTTTGGGGTGACTTTGTTAATTTTTGTTTCCTGAAGGACATAAAAGGGGAAGATAGGAAGGGTAAGGAATGAGAAGAGATTACCTTTTTTTTTATTAGTATAGTTTTTGCAATCCATTTACCTTCTATCAATATTATGGATGATGATACTATATACATATATATCATATATATTCATAAATATATTATATAAATATATATATATTAGTGTTGTGTACTATGTTGTATTTTGTGATGTGTTTGTTTGATGTTGTGTTGTAGTGTGTGATGTGTTTGTAGTTTGTGTGGTTGTTATATTTATTATATATTTTTCAGTTTAATTATCTGTTTAGTAATGTATCGATTTATATGAAAAGTGTTAACCTTTTATGTTATATTTAATTTAAAGGTGACAGTGTCAACCCTAATTTTATTAATAATCAATAGGGGGGGGGTAATCAGTAAGATATACTCTCGCCGAATATTTCATAAATAAACATCGATATTACTTGGTTATATATAATAATTATATCTTGACATTTCACGGGTGACTAAAGCCCACTCGTCATCTGGGGTTGTTTGCGCAACGTTACGCCAAAGACACTTCTAGGCTGTACCGAAGTCAATGACGGTAGCGGTAAACACGAACGCAGACCTTCGTTCATAGGACGTATAAAAAACCCTGTAATTTGGACGGAGCGGGCGGTGCGCAAGGTTGAAGACACGGCTATCCCCGTGTCTTCGCCGCAACCTTCGTGAATTTTTATTACATTCCTAATCTGGAGGGATTAAGAGATATGTTAAAATTTTCTTGCCAATATGTATTTAAGTATAAGTATAAGATTATTAGGTATTACATATGCGGCAATAAGTGATTTTAGTGATAATAATTAAAGAGGTTCAGGATAGAGGGGTGGGTAGTGGCTTGAGCCGTCGCCATCATGAAGGTCGCTGCCAGAACCCGCCAGGACGGTTCTCTTACCGCATATGTTCACATGAGCGGTAGAGAAACTTACGTATACACGCCTCTACTGTTAATTAACTTCATTAAATATATATTTCACCAACTTCATAGCCGATCGCAACGTTTCTGTTGATGTTTCTGATGAGTATAAGGGCAAATTCGCATTATACACTATTTTAGTCGTACGGCTGGCTACGCAGTTTGAGGCAGCACTGTGCCACTATATTGTCGCAGGCGCGAGATCTCAACCAACCTCCGATGTCGACTCTCGGTAAGAAATGGAAGGTTTGCCGTTCGTCGCTACCTCGCTGTTCATCCCTCTACCGCCTCCAACTCTCGGTACGGGCCTAAGTTAGCATCATCAGGCTAAAATAGTTAAAAAAAATAATATACTATACTGCTAAAAAGCGAACATCTAAAAGAATTTTCTAAAACATTAAAATAATCCTATATTATCTAAAAAATAAAAAATAATAAATAAAATACAATTTGTACTTAACGGACCTTGGTGTGTATGCTGTCTGAGTTGGCAGAGGACTGAATGAACAATAGTTTGCGGGTAACATTACGGCTCGTGTGTGGCGATTGAAACGAGAGTCGGACAATCGAAACAGTGATAATCATTTGAGTATATGTAATTGGTATGAAGTGACTTGGTTATTAAGATCAGGGGACAAATGCTTGATGTGTATGGATTCTAATAATTTAGTGTCACTAGGGTAATGTGCCTTGGATAGGATACTAAAGTCATTCATAGAAAAAGGGTGATCTAAATCATGTGAGTGTGAGCGGATTGCAGATTGCGAAGGTGAAGAAATGGGTCGACCAGTACATGCAGAAACACCTTTATGCTCAGAAAGCCTGAGGGTTAGATTCCTTGTTGTCTCGCCGACGTATCTAGCGTTACAGCAAGAACATTTGAATTCGTAAATTATGTTAGAAATAAGGGCTTTAGGTATAGAGTCTTTATATTTGAAATGTGTTCTTAAGGGAAATGGATTAGTAAAAATAAATTTAAATTTTGAGTTAGGAAGATGTAACTTAAGTAGATCATTGAGTTTTTTTCGAATGGTGTAACTGAGATGGCCGTAAAATGGAAGTTTAATATAGTGTGTGTCTAATATGGGTTCGGGTTCGTTCGACTTGGGGTTGAACTTTTCATTTAGGAATTTGGAGATGGTCGTTTCAATTAATTTGAGGGGGTAGCCATTATTTAGCCCCCTGTTTCAGGTTTAGCCCCCTGTTTGGATCACTGTTTCGATTGTCCGACTCTCGTTTCGATCGCCACACACGAGCCGAAATGTTACCCGCAAATTATTGTTCATTCAGTCCTCTGCCAACTCAGACAGCATACACACCAAGGTCCGTTAAGTACAAATTGTATTTTATTTATTATTTGCTATTTTTTAGATAATATAGGATTATTTTATTGTTTTAGAAAATTCTTTTAGATGTTCGCTTTTTAGCAGTATAGTATATTAATTTTTTTAACTATTTTAGCCTGATGATGCCAAGTGTCTTTTGGCGAAACGTTGCGCATAAACAACCCCAAGAATGACGAGTGTCTTTGTCACCCTGAAATGTCAAGATGTATCTACCTAAGAATACCAACTATATATAATATATATATATATATATATATATATATATATATATACATATATATATATATATATATAATATATATATATATATATATATATATATATATATATATATATATGCACTCAGTATGAGCGCATACCTCCGGCCGAATATTTCATCAATTGGTTGCCATGGCAGCATTTGTCAATAGATTTCATCCAAAATTAAATCAGTTCTTCCTTATACCAAATAGACTTGGTATACCGAGTTTGGTCCAAATCTATTCGTAACTTTTCGAGAAATCCTGTACACTAACAGACAGACAGACACACAGACAGATCGGGGTGAAAACATAACCCCTCCAACTTCGTTGGCGGAGGTAATGACCTGTAGGGGTGATTGGTAATGATGCGTCTCTTGAGAGGCATGGGACTAC
>JACEEZ010022257.1:12500-52500 GCA_016584305.1 Chionoecetes opilio
GGGTAATGGGTGACTGAATGGGTGGGGGGTGATAGGTAATGGGTGAGTGAATGGGTGGGGGGTGATGGGTAATGGGTGGGGGGTGATGGGTAATGGGTGAGTGAATGGGTGGGGGGTGATGGGTAATGGGTGAGTGAATAGGTGGGGGGTGATGGGTAATGGGTGAGTGAATGGGTGGGGGGTGATGGGTAATGGGTGAGTGAATGGGTGGGGGGTGATGGGTAATGGGTGAGTGAATGGGTGGGGGGTGATGGGTAATGGGTGAGTGAATGGGTGGGGGGTGATGGGTAATGGGTGAGTGAATAGGTGGGGGGTGATGGGTAATGGGTGAGTGAATGGGTGGGGCGTGATGGGTAATGGGTGAGTGAATGGGTGGGGGGAATATGTACATTTCTACATCCATGATTTCAGGAAAGTTAGAAGGGGCTATCTGGAGAGTCCATGTTTGGTGGGCCGAAGGCCACCAAGCCAGGCCCACCAATAGCCCTCCGCAGGAGCTAGCCAAAAAGTCCGCCCGGAGGGCGGCTTTGCGGGTAGTCTTATCCCCCCCCCTTTTTTCCCCCCCCCCCCCCGGGGGGGGGGGGGCCCCCCCCCCCCCCCCCCCCCCCCCCCCACAAAACCCCAAAAAAAAAATTTTCCCCCCCCCTTTCCCAAAAAAAAAAAAAAAAAAAAAAAAAAAAAAAAAAAAAAAAAAAAAGGGGGAAAATTTACCCCTCAAAAAACCCCCCCCCCCCCTTTTTTCCCCCTTTTTTTTTAAAAAAAAAAAAAATTTTCGGAAATTTTTTTTGTAAAAAAAAAAAAAAAAATGTTTTTTCCCCCCCCCCCCAATTATCCCCCCCAAAAAAAAAAAAAAAAACCCCCCCCCAAAAAATTTTTTCCCACCCCCCCCACCCCCCTTTTTTTTTTTTTTTTTTTTTTTTTTTTTTTTTTTTTTTTTTTTTTTTTTTTTTTTTTTTTTTTTTTTTTTTTTTTTTTTTTTTTTTTTTTTTTTTTTTTTTTTTTTTTTTTTTTTTTTTTTTTTTTTTTTTTTTTTTTTTTTTTTTTTTTTTTTTTTTTTTTTTTTTTTTTTTTTTTTTTTTTTTTTTTTTTTTTTTTTTTTTTTTTTTTTTTTTTTTTTTTTTTTTTTTTTTTTTTTTTTTTTTTTTTTTTTTTTTTTTTTTTTTTTTTTTTTTTTTTTTTTTTTTTTTTTTTTTTTTTTTTTTTTTTTTTTTTTTTTTTTTTCCCCCCCCCCCCCCCCCCCCCCCCCCCCCCCCCCCCCCCCCCCCCCCCCCCCCCCCCCCCCCCCCCCCCCCCCCCCCCCCCCCCCCCCCCCCCCCCCCCCCCCCCCCCCCCCCCCCCCCCCCCCCCCCCCCCCCCCCCCCCCCCCCCCCCCCCCCCCCCCCCCCCCCCCCCCCCCCCCCCCCCCCCCCCCCCCCCCCCCCCCCCCCCCCCCCCCCCCCCCCCCCCCCCCCCCCCCCCCCCCCCCCCCCCCCCCCCCCCCCCCCCCCCCTTTTTTTAAAAAAATTTTTTTTTTTTTTTTTTTTTTTTTTTTTTTTTTTTTTTTTTAAAAATTTCCTAATTAATAAAAAAAAAATTTTTAAAAATTTTTTAAAAAATCACAAATTTTTTTTTATTAAAAATAATTTTTTTTAAAATTAAAACCCTTCCTTAAAATTAATTTTAAATTTTAACAAATTAATTTTTTGTTAAATTTTTTATTTAAAAATTTAATAAAATAAACAATTTAAATTTATAAAATTATAATTATATAAAAATTTATTAATAATATTTAATTATAAAAATTATAATTTTAAATAAATTAATACAAAATTATAATTAATATTAATATTTATTAATTTTTTTTAAATTTTAATATTAAAAAAAAAAAAAAAAAATATAATTATAAAAAGTTATAATTAAATATTTAATTATATATTTTTTTAAAATATAAAAAAAAAAAAAAAATTTTTATATAATTTATAATATTTTTTTTATTTTTTTAAATATTTTTTATTATAAATTATAATTTTTTTTTTCATTTTTTTTTTTTTTTTTTTCATTTTTTAAATTTTTAAATTATTTTTAATATCATTTTTTTTTTTTTATTTTAATTTTATATTTTTTTTTTTAAATTTATTTAAATAAAAAAAAAAATAAATATAAAATTTATTTTAAATTATATACTTAATTAATTTTTTTTTTTTTTTAATTTATTTTTTTTTTTTTTTAAAACTTATTTCTTTTTTTTATTATTAAAATTAAAAAATTTAAAAAAAAAACAAATAAAAATAAATAAATTAAAAAAAAACTAATAAAAAATTTAAAAATTTTTAAAAAAAAAAAAATTTAATTAACAAAATAAAAGATAAAATTAATTAATTAAATAAAAAAAAATAAATAAATTATATTAAATAATAAAATAAAAAAATTTTTAAATAAAAAAAAAATTAAAAAAAATAAAAAAAAAAAATAATTTTTTAAAAAAATAAAAAAAAAAATATAAAAAAAAAAAAAATAAAAAAAAAAAATAAAAAAAAATATAAAATAAAAAAAAATAAAAATAAAAAAAAAAAAAAAATAAAAAAATTATTAAAAAAATAACTAATTTATTATTATTTAAATTTTTTTTTTTTTTATTTTTAATAAAATAATTATTTTTTTATTAAATTTTTTTAATTTTTAAAAAAAAAAAAAAAAAAAAAAAAAAAAAAAAAAAAGAAAAAAAAAAAAAATAAATAAACAAAAAAAAAAAAAAAATTTTTTATTTAAAATTTTTTTTTTTTTTATTAAAAAAATTAAAAAAATATAATAATTTAATAAATTTAATTTTCTTTAATAAAATTTTTTTAAAATTTTAAATTTAAATTATTTTAAAATATTTTTATTTTTATAATTAATATATATATATATATATATATTTTATATATATTTTAAATATTATATATATATTTTAAAATATATATATAAAATATATATTTAAATATATTATTAATTTAATATATATTTTTATATTATATTTATCTTATATTATATATTATATATTTATATATAAAATATGTTATTATTATTATATATTATTATATATTTATATATAATATATATTTATATATTATATTTAAATTTTAAAATTTTTTTATATATATATTATATTAATTTATATAAAATTTTTATATATATTTTTATTATTATTATATATATAAATTTAAAATTTAAATATTTTTTATATATATATTTTATATTTTTAATAAAATTTATATTATTTATATATATTATATTTATATTTTTTATTATTATATTTTTTATATATATATATTATATAATTTTATATATCTTATATATATATTTATATATATTCTATATTTATTATATTAATATATATTAATTATTATATATATATTATTTTTATTTTATATATATTAATATATTTTTTTATATTATATATTTATATATATATTATATATTTAATTATTTTTTATTATATAGTAATATATTATATATTATATTTTAAAATATATATATATATATAATTATTTAAAAATTTATTTATATATATAATTTTTAATAATATATTTAAATATTTTATATATAAATTTATATTTTATTTTATATAAAAAATATTTTATTATATATAAAATTAAATATATAAATATTTTTTTTAATATTAATTATTTTATTATTTATATATATATATTATAATATATATAATATCTATTAATATATTTATATTATATTATTATATATTTTTATAAATAATAATATTATTATATAATTTTTTTTAAAATTATATTATATTATATTTTATATATATATTTTAATTATATATATATTATATATATATATTATAATATATATATAAATTAAAATATTATATTTAAAATTTTATTATTTCCTTTTTATAATAAAATGGGTTTAAATTAATTTAAATTTTTAAAAAGGGTAAAATTTTCGTGACCAAAAAACCCCCCCCCTCGGGGGTTCCTCAAGGCATTCTTTTTTCCCCACTTTTCCCTCCCCAACCCCCCAGGGAAAAAAAATGGCCCCCAAGGGAAAGTTTTTTTTTTTTGTTTTTTTGTTGGGGGGGGGGGGGGTGGGTTGTGGTGTTTGTGTGTGTGTGTGTTTTGTGTGTTTGTGTGTGTTTTGTGGGGTGGGGTGTGTGTGTGTGTGTGTGTGTTGTTTAACAATGTAACACGGGGAGCATGGGAGAGGGGGAAAGGGAGGGGGAAATTTTTTTTTGCAAATGGTCACAAGAGGAGTAGGGGAGAGGGGGAAAGGGAAAAACTTTTTCAAGGCCAAGTAACTAAGAAAAATGATTTCATTTTTTTTTTTAATCACCTCTCCCCTCCCCTCCTCCCCTCTCTCTCTCTCTCTCTCTCTCTTCTCTCTCTCTCCCCTTCTCTCTCTCTTTTCTCTCTCCTTCTCTCTCCTCTCTCTCTCTCTCTCGCTCTCCTCTCTTCTCTCTCTCTCCTCCTTCCTCTCTCTCTCTCTTCTCCTCTTTTCCCTCTTTTCTCTCTCCTCTCCTCTCCCCTTTCTCCCCCTCCCCCTTCTTCTCTCTCTTCTCTTTCCCCCCTTTTTTTTATAACTCTATTTTCTCTTTCTGCCTTATTTTCCCTCTTTAATTTCCTTCTCCTCTTTTATTCTTCTTCTTTCTCCCCTTTCCCTTTCCATTCTAAATCTTTCATTTTATTTCCGCCTTTGATTTTTTTCCTTCTCTATACCCTACTTACTCTCTAACCTTCATCTACTTCCACTTATGCTACTAAAATTTTTTCTCTTTTCCCCTTTAATCTCATACAATGCCCTTTCTATGCTGCTTTCCCCTTTTTAAATTTCACCCCTTCTTGTTATTGCCCCTTTTCCCCCTTTTGGGTTTTAGATTTTTCCCAAATTGTTCATAATCGGGGCAGAGACCAGCCCCGGTGGGCGCAGGGAGGGGGAAGAGAGAGAGAGAAGAGAGGAGGGGAAAAGGAGGAGAGAGAGAGAGGGGAAAGAAGAGAGAGACGCGGGAAATTTCCCTTCAAACATTCTTTTGCGGAAATAAAATTTTTTATATTCGCCTCTTTTTTTTTTCGTCCCTAATTTCAGCGGAGGGAAATCTGGGGGAGGGGGGGGAAAGGGAACGGGGTATGTGAAACATTAAAAAGTGGAGAAGGAAGAGGAGAAAATCTGATGGAAAAGAATAAAAATAACATAAAGGGAAGGGGAAAAAAAAGAGGGAAAAGAAGCAAAAAAGAAGGGAAGGACGATAAGATTGACAATAATGTTTTAAAAAAAAAAGGTTAATAAAAAGAAAATTCATCTATAATAATATAAGCGAAAGTTGCTGTCTGTCTGTGTGTGTTGTGGTATGGTTCCGCCCCCCGTGGCGCAAACCTCATATGGCACTTTTGACCGGTTGACCAGGGAAGGTCATACCATTATAGATATCCATCACTTTTTTTTTTTTTTTTTAGCAGCCTATTAGCGAGAATTGTGAAAACAAAGTGGGTTGCGAGAATTGAGGAAGCCTTGATGTAGGGTGATGGGTATGGGTGAGTGAATGGGTGGGGTGATGGGTAATGGGTGGGGTGTGGGTGAGTGAATGGGTGGGGGTGATGGGTTGGGGTGATGGGTGATGGTGAGGGCATAGGTGGGGGTGATGGGTAATGGGTGAGTGAATGGGTGTGTGGTGATGGGTAATGGGTGAGTGAAGGGGTGGGGGGTGATGGGTAATGGGTGAGTGAATGGGTGGGGGGTGATGGGTATTGGGTGAGTGAATGGTGTGTGGTGATGGGTAATGGGTGAGTGAATGGGTGGGGGTGATGGGTAATGGGTGAGTGAATAGGTGGGGGGTGATGGGTAATGGGTGACTGAATGGGTGGGGGGTGATAGGTAATGGGTGAGTGAATGGGTGGGGGGTGATGGGTAATGGTGGGGGTGATGGGTAATGGTGAGTGAATGGGTGGGGGGTGATGGTAATGGGTGAGTGAATAGGTGGGGGGTGATGGGTAATGGTGAGTGCATGGGTGGGGGTGGATGGGTAATGGGTGAGTGATGGGTGGGGGGGTGATGGGTAATGGGTGAGTGAATGGGTGGGGGGTGATGGGTAATGGGTGAGTGAATGGGTGGGGGGTGATGGGTAATGGGTGAGTGAATAGGTGGGGGGTGATGGGTAATGGGTGAGTGAATGGGTGGGGCGTGATGGGTAATGGGTGAGTGAATGGGTGGGGGGAATATGTACATTTCTACATCCATGATTTCAGGAAAGTTAGAAGGGGCTATCTGGAGAGTCCATGTTTGGTGGGCCGAAGGCCCACCAATAGCCCTCCGCAGGAGCTAGCCAAAAAGTCCGCCCGGAGGGCGGCTTTGCGGCTAGTCTTATTATAAAAGCGACCGTGTTTTTGTCCTTCTTTCTGTCTGGGTTTCTGTCCGTATATATATGTCTATCTGTGTGTCTTACTGTGGGTCTGTCTATCTGTCTGACTACCTGACTGCCTTTTTTTCTGTCCGGCTACAATAAGTATTTCAGTAAAGCTCACATTGATTTAATACGTGAAAATATTCACCACCTAATTTTCTTTTAATTGCAACTCCTAATAATATTATGATAATGCACGAAAATGCCAGGTATATGTGAACACAGTCGTAGTTAAATCATACGATGCGAACTAATGTGAATTACAGCGAATATATGTATAATAATAAAAAATAGGAAATGCAGTGGAGACTAGAAAGGTTTGCAAAATATCTTATAACAAAATTATATTCGTGTGGAATTTACTTATCACGATGAAATTTCACTATGTACAATGTTTTCCAACATGTGATTAGAAAATGCAAGTATTTCCTCCTCTCCTCTTACTTTTTGCATCAATACTTTTTTCTTACGTAAAGCAACGCCACAAACTCCTCTCCCACCGCCTCAAGATTAAGTATGGTGTGTTAAGGTGTGAAGATATATTGGTCCGTGTGTGTGTGTGTGAGAGATAGAAAAAAAGCGAGATAAAGAGAGAGAGAGAGAGAGAGAGAGAGAGAGAGAGAGAGAGAGAGAGAGAAGAGACCCCCCCTCGTGCCCGTGCCTAGGGGCCTTGAGTTACTAGCACTAAAGATAATAGATAGTAATGGGAAAGGTTTGCTATGTGTTGGGTGTTATCGACCCCCCCTCACAGGGCAGTGCTATTGGACTTCTTGACAGTGAACATTGACACTATGATGACAGCTAACCAGTGTGAAAATCTAATCATCATTGGTGACCTAAACCAGAATGTAGTGCATGACGCCTTCAACACGCTGTTAGTTGTGTACGATCTGCACAATTACGTGTCGTTCCTTACCCACAGTTCTGGGTCGTTCCCTTGACCCTGTGGTGACGGATCTCCCTCCCCACACTGTCCAGTGTTTTCCTCTTGACTTTGTGGGCACCTCAGACCACGTGGCTGTACTTACAAAGATCCACTTAAAGAGGCCACGTGAGGAGATACACTCCCGCACGCTCTGGAAGTGGGAGGCTGCCAACTGGGGAGCTCTGAGGTCTACCCTGTGTAAGACGGACTGGGAGGACGTGCTGCACGGCGACATCGACCAGCAGATGGGGCGGCTCACCGAGCTGCTCCATGCCCAACAGGTTCGCTGGGTGCCGAACTCCGTGCACAAAACCAAGGCATATGATCAGCCTTGGTTTGGACCTGAGTGCCGCGCTGCCTCTGACGCCAAATACCGCGCCTGGCTTGCCTTCAAGAGGCACCCAACGGCCCGGAACAGACAGAGGCACAGAGAGGCGGCAAAGCGAATGAGGACCACCCAGGAGTGGGCCTCTGAGCAGTGGAAAGTGAACCTCAGGGGTCAACTGAAGAGTGGTCAGGTCGGGTCTAAGCGTTGGTGGAGCCTTGTCAAGGAGCAACAGGGTGAGTCGCGGGGAAACACTGTTCCTCCCCTCGTCCGCGGGGACGGCAGCATGGCTCAGACTGCCCGTGATAAGGCGAATTTCCTGGCCATGCACTTCACAGAAAAGATGCGCGTCTCTGACCCTGGGAGAACGCCTCCCACACTGCCAGAAATAGTCAGTGATAAACTAGTGAGAGTGGTAACGAGTAAGGCTGAAGTGAAAGCGTTGCTGTTAAATCTTGACGTGCAGAAAGCAGTGGGGCCGGATAACGTCAGCCCCCGATCTCCTCCGACAGTATGCCGAGGAGCTAGCGTGTCCACTTGCCACACTTTTCAACCACTGCCTACGAACCAGGAGGTGGCCAAAAGCATGGAAGGTTGGTAGTGTGGTCCCGGTGTACAAGAAAAATGCAAGGACTGAGGCCAAAAACTACAGTCCCGTGTACCTGCTGCCTGTGCTCAGTAGGGTTCTGGAAACTATTGTGGCTTCGAGGGTCACTGAGCACCTTGAGAGGCACCACCTGCTCAACACTAATCAGTTTGGATTCAGGCCGGACAGGTCAGCTGCAGACCTGCATCTGCTGTTATCCACGGAATGGAGCGCAGCCCTGGACCAAGGGAGGGCCACTGCTGTCGTGGCTCTCGACAATGAGGGGGCGTTCGACCGAGTGTGGCACGCAGCCCTCATCACAAAGCTACGCGCTGCAGGTGTGCTCCTTCAACTCTTCAGCGACTACCTGAGAGCGAGGCAGATAAAGGTGGTAATTCATGGGCAGGAGTCTGAGTTGCAGCCAATCAGAGCAGGTGTCCCTCAGGGAAGCTGCCTCGGCCCCCTGCTCTGGAATATTTATATTAATGATCTCTTGAATTTAATCCCCAGCTCGAGAGCCTATGCCGATGATATCACCCTGACGCAGAGCTACGGCCCAGGGGAAGAAACTGCCACTGCTGCCCAGATGAACACGACGCTGAGCCGCATCGTGGCCTGGGGCAACAAGTGACAAGTAAAATTAGCTCCTCATAAACACAGCTGTTCAATGTCTCTAGGTCGAGTGCAGTCCTGCGCCTTATCTGCAATGGGAAGACGCTGGAGCCCCAGGACGAGGTGGAGGTGCTGGGGGTCACCTACGACTGCAGGCTGACCTTCAAAGCCCACATTGAGCGGCTCGCCATAGAGTCTTCGGGGAAGCTAGCATCACTGAGGAGGATGTCATGGCTCCTTGACAGCAAAGGGTTGGAAGTCCTCTACAAGGCGCAGGTTCGCTCTTCTATGGAGTATGCGTGCCTTGAGTGGGGCGGCGCGGCCAACAAGCACCTGGCTCTCCTTGACAAAGTACAGGATCGCGCGGTGAGGCTCATCAGGGACAGCTGTGCCGGGCAGGAACCACGACTTGGCAGCATTCAGCACCGCCGAGACGTAGCGGGCCTCACCGTGATGTACAAGGTGCATCAGCAGCGGTTACATCACCTACACACACTCCGGCAGCCCCTACGGCGGGCCCAAGCTACCACAAAGACCGTTGCCCTAGCCCCCGCAGAGCTACTACAGCCCCGCTGCCGTACTTGGCACCACCAGCGTCAGTTCGTCTGCGTCTACGTCGGCTGGTGGAATGCTCTCCTTGCCTCGCAGCCACGCCTTGGTGGTACAACTGTTCAAGAGTTCAAGGAACTTGTGAACGCGTGGCTGCCGAGGTGAAGGCAAGGAGATCACAATTATTAAGAGTTAGGCTTTTAGATAGGGAACACTAATTATGTCTCATTTAACCTGTAAATATTACAATTTTTATGTAATGTGAATGGTAACATACTCTGTATGATGTTTCTGTAACTCGGTATAAATAAAAAAAAAATAAAAAAAAAGAGAGAGAGAGAGAGAGAAAGAGAGAGAAAGAGAGAAAAAGAGAGAGAGAGAGAGAGAAAGAGAGAGAAAAAGAGAGAGAAAGAAAGAGAAGAGAGAGAGAGAGGGGAGAGAGAGAGGAGAGAGAGAGAGAGAGAGAGAGAGAGAGAGAGAGAGAGAGAGAGAGAGAGAGAGCACACACACAAACACACACACACACACACACAAATATGCATAGACACAGACAAACAGGACAGACAAAAACAAAGTAAGACAGACAAAAAAAGACAAATAAGAAATATGAACAAAAACAGACAGACAGACGCACATTCAAGCGATACATTCCAGGCAGAAACCCTTTGCAGATCCAGTCAGCGTAAGGCGAGAGAGGGAGGGATTAACATGTCGCGAAGGAATCGTAAGAATTTTTTTTTTAAATCAATAAAGTCAAGCAGGAGTAGCAAGAACTGGTCAGACGAGGTCCCGCGACACCTAGTTGATGAGGGCAGGGAGTGGAGGCTTTTGTGGGAGAGAGGGAAACAAGGGAAGAAAGGGAGTGATGGAAGGGAGGGAAGGAAGGGAGGGAAGGAAGGGAGGGAAGAAGGGAGGATTGAGAAAAGTGTAAAAGATGAATTTGAGAGATAGACGGAGGGAGTGACTGAGTGTGAGAGAAAATAAAGGTGTGAGTGTGTGTGTGTGTGTGTGTGACTGTGTATATGCGTGTGTGTGTGTGTGTGTGTGTGTGTGGTGTGTGTGTGTGTGTTGTGTGTGTGTGTGGTGTGTGTGTGTGTGTGTGCCTGCGTGTGTGTGGAGGGGATGGATGGGTAGGTGGGTGAGTTAAGAAGCGTACACAGGAATGTAGAGGAGAAGGAAGAGGAAGAAGAGGAAAAGGAGGAGGAGGAAGAGGAGGAGGACGAGTAAGAGGAGGAGGAGGAGAAGGACTACAACGACGAACGATTCACACAAAATTTTGCTTTGTTGAATATGTGGTGAAGTGAGTATTGTGGTGTGGTTGTGTGTGTGTGTGTATATCTATATATATGTATGTGTGTGTGTGTGTATGTGTGTGTATGATTGAGAGAGAGAGAGGAGAGAGAGAGAGAGAGAGAGAGAGAGAGAGAGAGAGAGAGAGAGAGAGGAGAGAGAGAGAGAGAGAGAGAGAGAGAGAGAGAGAGAGAGAGAGAGAGAGCATTGGGGTTTGATATGCAAATAAGTATCTTTTTTTTTTGCTTCCTTCTCTTCTTTGTTTATTCAATTATTTTTATAGACAATTTGGCGGAGAGTCTTAGGCTATTACTCGTAAACGACTATCAACTATCTCTCTCTCTCTCTCTCTCTCTCTCTCTCTCTCTCTCTCTCTCTCTCTCTCCTCTCTCTCTCTCTCTCTTCTCTCTCTTGTGTATGTGGTGGGTGTGTAGGTGTGTGTGTGTATGTTGTTGTGTGTGTGTGGTGTGTGTGTGTGTGTGTGTGTTTGTATGTATGTGTGTGTGTGTGTGTGTGTGTTGTGTGTGTGTGTGTGTGTGTGTGTGTGTGTGTGTATTCGTGTGAGAGAGAGAGAGAGAGAGACAGAGAGGGGAGATAGAAAGAAATAGGCCAAACAACAAAAACACAAAGCATAATAAACACACACAAAGAAATATGAAAAAACACATACGCAGCTCCAATATAATCAGCTACACACACACACACACACACACACACACACACACACACACACACACACACACACACACCGTACTATTTTAGGGACTCCGTAGTGTAGAGGTAGCATGCGTGCTCAACCGAGAAGTCCCGGGTTCGATCCCCGGCAGAGCGGAGGCAGATGGGCTGTTTCCTTAAAACCCGAGCCCCTGTCCACCCAGCAGTGAATGGGTACCGGGTGTTAGCCGGGGGTTGTGACCTCCCGGGGTGATGGCTTCGGCCAACACTAAGGATGAATGATAAGAATGTTGATATGGAGACGGGGCCATACGAGTGCAGCTCAGGCCCTGTAAAATACAACTAGATGAATACACACACACATATATACTATAAAAGGAAGTGAAATTACGAAAATGACCTTGGAATGTAAATTAAAACATGAGAATCGTGCAAAGGACGCACATACTCTAGGAAGCGTGTGCATTTATCTATGTAACTTTTATGTATACATAAACATTCTTTACCGGCTCATATAAGCTTTGAATGAGTCCTTAACGCATTGCAGCATCCATTGAATACATTGTAAAGTAACACAACCACCATCACAACCTGCCTGTGTGATGGTTGTGCTGCAACACCTTCACTGCAGCACTCCTCACCACCACCACCATCACAGCCCCCCCTCGTGGTGAGTAATCCTCCCTAAGCCAGTCATTCGCTTGAACGTCCAACAAACCAGCGGTCGTGAAACTCAACACTTCCATCAACACAAGTCAGGAATATTACACACTTCCAAACTTAATGTCACAACGAACAGAAAACTAAAATCAAATCGGATCTCGTTGGTTCGCATTCAGGTGCACAGGAAAGCAGTCCACATTTTTCACCTTCAATATGTATGACATGTATATAAAAGCTGGTACGTGGATGGAAATATAATATGTAGCCACAACAACACTGAGAACACAAAGGGATCCCTCAAAACAAAGCGAAATAAATGAACACAGTTATTCCAGGAAGGAGAGAAAACTATGTTAAAACGATGTAGATCTTGTTAAGTAACAGGAACTATCACGTGTAGGTCTCACAGCCTCTTGTAGCTTCCTTATGTTCTTAATACTGGGGCAGCCAAGGGCGAGGGTGGAGGGTGGAGGGGAAGTATAGTTTAGGGAGAAGGGGAAGTATAATAGGGTGAAGGGTATGGTAGGGTACATAATGAAGGGGAAGTATAGTTCTATACTGTACTCACACGTGCGCCATCTCGTGAGCGATGATGAAGGCGGAGGTGAGTCCCTCGTCCCTGTTGAGGGTGCACGAACACCTGACACACTGACACACACCCGACACGGGCGCGTAGGCGGAGGGGCCCCCCGAGGTCCACCCGCGTCACCCACACCCCCAGGTGGTGACGGAGCGCCGAGGGGGACACGCGGTGGAGTCTTTCCGCCCACCTGTTCACCGCCTCCAGGGACTTCTTGGCCTCGCCCTCGCGCACTTATAGGAGGGGAAATGGGCGTGAAGGATGGTGTGAGAGCGTCTGGGTGTTTATGTGTGTGGGCCCTGTGGGGGAAGGGTAGGGAGGTGAAAAAGTAAGTATTGGAGGGGATATAGGATAAAGGTGAGGGAAGGGGTGAGGTAATGGAAGAAGGGGAGAGGAGATAGTGTGTGAGGGAAAGATATATATATATATATATATATATATATAGAGAGAGAGAGAGAGAGAGGAGAGAGAGAAGAGAGAAAAGAGAAGAGAGAGAGAGAGAGAGAGGAGAGAGAGAGAGAGAGAGAGAGAGGAGAGAGAGAGAGAGGAGAGAGAGAGAGAGAGAGAGAGGGGGAGACAGAAGAGGAGAGAGAGGAGAGAGAGAGAGAGAGAGAGAGAGGAGAGAGAGAGAGAGAGAGAGAGAGAGAAGGGCTATATCGGTCAATAAAAGGAAATATATGAAGGTGGGAAAAGAAAGTAGCAGATAAAAGTGTTTGGGCCAAACCACATGTATTACGTATATGTGTATGAATGTATGTATGTATGTATGTATGTATGTAAACAAACTGAACAATACACATAAATGAGAGAGAGAACATATTAATGAAAGATAAAAAAAGATAGGTGAAGATAAAAGCGAAATAAAGTAAGTAAAGTGAAGGAGGAGTGAAAATTTGCGTGTAATGGCTGAATGTGGCAGCGGAATGGGTGGGCGGGAGAGTGTGGGCGTAATGGGGTGGTGATGGGCGTGCTGACTGACTTATAGCGGGTGGGGAGGATGGAGGAAGAGGAAGAGGGGAAGAAGAGGAGGAGAAAAATAAGAAAGAAAAATCGAGGACTATGGGAACTACACTCTTCAATTCTTCCTATCAAGAAAGTAAGAAGAGGAGGAAGAGGAGGAAGAGGAGGAAGACGAGGAAGAGGAAGAGGAAGTATATAATATTATAGAAACCAAAACAGGAAGAAGGAAAATGTGAAGAAAGATAAGAGGTACACAGTGAAGGAAGGATGGAGAGAGGAATACAAAGGAATACAAAGGAAACACAAACATAAACAGACCATTTGGTCCTTACATGGCTGTTTGATTTAACTACATTACACTAACTAGATTATAGTAGAGAAAGGATAGCAAAGTAGAAGTCTCCTCCCCACCCACCCATCCCTCCAGCCGAAGCTGGCCGAAAAGGAAGTGATACCATGCAGTATAGAAAAACTGCATGGAATTTGTGAGGAAAGTTGAAAGCTGTAATCTATGACTATTTACTACTATGTTTGTGGGGGTAGGCTTAGTGCTTGATAGATAGGTCATGTTATGTGTGTTTTGTAATGGTGGGAACACAGAGTGGAGGTTAAAGGGTGGTGCGGCAGCCTTGCCTGGCGCTTTCTTGGGAGGCAGCAGTCAATCAAGCCCCAGCTCCGTTCAATCCACTGCGGATTGTGTACTTTCCATGTAGGACGCCGTACACTATTAATGCCCCCTGCAGCAGTGACCCCTGGTACCTTAAAACCCGATGGTGGTCACCAACTGTCAGGACCCTTACTGATCCACAGCCCGTCACAGGTCGAGATTAGTAGTGGTAACCGTTAACTCAGGGCTATCTGCGTGTGTCATGAGGTTTAATGTAGTGTTGGTGTAGGCTCAGTGAGGAAGTTCAAGGGTGGTGCGGCAGCCTTGCCTGGCTCTTTCTTGGGAGGCAGCAGTCAATCAGGCCCCAGCTCCGTTCAATCCACTGCGGTAGTGCACTTTCCAAGTAGGACGCCGTACACTTTAGTGCCCCCTGCAGCAGTGACCCCTGGTACAAAAATCCCGATGGTGGTCACTAACTGTCAGGGCCCTTACTGAACCACAACCCGTCACAGGTCAAAAATTGTAGTAGTGACCGTTTACTCGGGGTTGTCTGAGACGTGTGGGAGGGGTTGTGTAGACGCGACTCGCAATCGTTTCACGCAATGACAGTAAGCATCAGAGGCCCGCGAGATAAATGTATTATTCCGAGATAAACAGTGACAACTGGGGATTTGATATGAAATATTTATCGAGGCGATTTTTAAATGATTCTATTGTATTTGAGTTTGCTACGTCTGAGGGCAGCCCATTCCATACGTTTACAACACGGTTTGTGAAGAAGTACTTTGCCTCGTTCGTTACAAACCGTTTCCTGCTTATTTTAAGCCCGTCAGGGTGGCAAGGTTGGTAGAGACGTGAGCTTGCAATGTGCAGAGTCCCTGCGCATTCGGTCAGCGGTTCGAGTCCGCCTAGTTCGTGCTGACGTGGCGGCGCTTTGTATAGTCAATAACCTTGTAGTTGGTACTTGCAAAGTGTCTAGATAGGATGAAAATCTTATCTTATCTGCTTATTTTAAATCCGTTGTTTCTAGTTGAGCTTGAGGAGGGAAGGAAGGAGGGAAGGAAGGAAGGAAGGAAGTGGACATGGTTCGAAGTAGATATGAATGATGGAGACACGGATTAAGGAAGAGTGATGGAGGGACATAACGTGAGAGAGAGAGAGAGAGAGAGAGAGAGAGAGAGAGAGAGAGAGAGAGAGAGAGAGAGAGAGAGAGAGAGAGAGAGAGAGAGAGAGAGAGAGAGAGAGAGAGAGAGAGAGAGAGAGAGAGAGAGAGAGAGAGAGAGAGAGAGAGAGAGAGAGAGAGAGAGAGAAAAAAAAATCAATGACATCTACGATACATCAAACCCCATCTCTCTTTTTTCTTTCTTTCTCTTCCTCTCTCTCTCTCTCTCTCTTCTCCTCATGTTATATCTTTTATGTGCTTACATTTTGCTCTTTCTTTCTTTACCTCCAAACCACCAGGAGAGGGGAGGAGGAAGAGGAGGAGGAGCAATGAAGGAAAACACAAAACTATAAGGGCCTTTGTACTGGTTTAAAAAATGTCCCAGCGACGGAGGGAGAGAAGGGAGAAGAGAGAGAGACAGAGGGAGATAAGTGATACGGGAGGGAGAGAGAGGGAAAGAAGGAGGGAAAGTTATCTCTTGTTACTGGTTTCATTATTAACAGTGATTTCTCTTCAGCTGTCAAAGGAAAACAGAGAGAGAGAGAGAGAGAGAGAGAGAGAGAGAGAGAGAGAGAGAGAGAGAGAGAGAGAGAGAGAGAGAGAGAGAGAGAGAGAGAGAGAGAGAGAGAGAGAGAGAGAGAGAGAGAGAGAGAGAGAGAGAGAGAGAGAGAGAGAGAATTGAGAATTGAGAATTTATTTATGGTCTCAATATGTTACGTATGAATAGTTTATGAATACGTATGAATAATTTACACAACATTAAAATAATACTGAGAATTATAAGCCCGATGAACAGATGCTCCAATACGGGTCAATATAATGATTATATTATGATTTAGCTGTCACATCATGAAAGCCATGCATAACTAAGAATTAGAACAGAATATCACAATATATATATATCTATATTTATATATATATATATATATATTATTATTATATATATATTATATATATATAATTATATATATATATATATATATATATATATATATATATATATATATTATATTATATATATATTATATAATATATAATATATATATATTATATATATAATATTTAGAAAATACGACAATGTAAAAAAAAAAAGATAATAGTAAAATCAATCTGAGTACAGGTAAAATTATGTTAACAATACAAATACAATATTATGCATATATTAAAATTGCATAAATATTTATCCATGTATTTATCTACGTAACTAAGTACTGTAACCTCACAAAAGTATTCAAGCATATTATACACTAGAGTAATTGTTTAACAACTGTTGCTTAAGCTTTGATTTGAATAAATGTTTTGATGGAACATTCTTTGTAGTGTCAGGTAGCTGGTTTCACTGTCTGGCTCCTCAAAACAGTATACTTTGTTGGGCAATGGGCATGCGATGAAGCATGGTACAGGGGAAGTCGAAGCTCCTGTGGTCTTCTCCTGTCAGTGATACGAATTATTACTTGAAATCCTATGTCAATAGGATATGTGTTTCTGGCATTATAACGAAATAAACTACTTTGTAACATTATATGTAATATCAGGTAACTTAAGAAGACTGTGATCTCTGAAATACGGATATATGTGGTCTTATCGATGGCAATTAAACATAGCACGTATTTGTTTTATGTGTCGTAAATAAGCTTTGTGTGTATGTTTGAGAGGCTCCACCCCAAGTAGATGCACAATATATATGATGAGGCAAAGACTACTTACTCATTTTGGGCTATTTCCAGTGGAGGCCAGTTTTGCGATTCCTGCCATTTTCGAACATCACTCCCTTTTCCCTTCCTATGGTTTATCAGTATATATGATATACCGTTATCTTCGTAAATGTTTGTTCTATAATATTATCAAATAAAAAACAGTAAAATGCAATAAAGAAATGCCATTATGAGAGAGTTAAGAAATATGCATGAACTTAATATTCACTTGAACTCATCGCCATTTAATATTTTGCGAGAAAACATTTTAGATGCTAGCGATAGAAAGAAGCAGATTTTCATTAGCTTTCCATTGCCATATTTCATTTTCTGATAAATGAAACATAACCATGCATAAATTAGCGTTAACTAAAAAAATAGCATCATGTATCGGGATAATTACCCGATGGATGATGTTATTTATTTAGTTAACGCTAATTTATGCATGGTTCTAATTCATTTATCAGAAAATGAAATATAGCATTGGAAAGCTAATTAAATTCCGCTTCTATTGATATGTTGCATGTAAAAAGTCTTCACGCAAAATGTCAAATTGCGATGAGTTTAAGTGAATATAAGTTCATGCATATTTCTTCAGTCTCATAATGGAATTTCTGTAGTGTATTTTACAGTTTTTTATTTGATAATATTATAGAACAAACATTCACGAAGATAACAGTGTATCATTTATACTGTTATGCCATAGTCTACTGTATTCATGGAACACTTTTTTACTTGCCGATACGATTGATGATGTTATTTTTTTAGTTAACGCTAATTTAGGCATGGTGGTAATTCATTTATCAGAAAACGAAATATGTCAATGGAAAGCTAATGAAAATCCGCTTCTTTCTATCGCTAGCATCTAAAATGTTTTCTCGCAAAATATTAAATGGCGAAGAGTTTAAGTATATATTAAGGTCATGCATATTTCTTCACTCCCTCATAATGGCATTTCTTTAGTGTATTTAACTGTTTTTTATTTGATAATATTATAGAACAAACAGTTACGAAGATAACGGTATATCGTATATACTGATAAACCTTAGGAAGGGAAATAGGGGTGATGTTAAAAAATGACAGGAATCGCAAAACTGGCCTCCACTGGTCATGGGCGGGTTGGCGCGGGGCACGAGTAGCAAGTCCAGTATAGAGTAGTCTTTGGATGAGGTTAAATAAATGAATGATATACTTGTTTAGGATTTTGCAGATTCAAACGGTTCCCAAGTTTATAAATTTCTCCGATTAATTTTGATATGTTAGATCTAATGTCGTCAATATGTGGTTTCAACTTCAGATTATTATCAATTAAGATCCTTACCGTCAATAACACTATAGTCGCAACTGCACTAATGTCGCCTGGCGAATTTTACAGGCGAATATTGCGAATGTTTGCATCACTGCAGACTTGTATGTGCCACTGAAGATACGTTCATAATAAAAACTACTGTACATGCCTCCTTACTTGTACATACATGTCTGTAGTGATGCTAAAATTAGTAATATATGGCACCTGGCGACATTAGTGCAGTGACGACTATAGTGTTATTGACGGTAGAAACTTTACTACTTTAACTTTGTTGACTGTAAGGTTATTTATTTTGATGATAACATCGGTTGGTTGAGTGTGTAGGGAGTGTGATAACATATAATTAGTTTTTTTTTATGTTTAGTGTTAGTTTATTGCTTTTAATCCAGTCAAAAACATGTATTAACTCATTGCTTATTGTGTCCTGTAGTGTCTTGGGATTATGTCCTTGAAGGTAGATGGTGGTATCATCAGCAAACAACAAGAAACTTAATTCATTACTTGAGCGTATTATATCATTTATATAGATTAAAAATAAAACAGGGCACAATACTGATCCTTGAGGTATACCGCAATATTATGATTTACAGGCAGAAAATAT
Source organism: Chionoecetes opilio (assembly GCA_016584305.1). Lineage (NCBI taxonomy): Eukaryota > Metazoa > Arthropoda > Malacostraca > Decapoda > Majidae > Chionoecetes > Chionoecetes opilio. The sequence goes on from JACEEZ010022257.1 coordinate 31,412, forward strand.
ATTGATAATATATTATTATATATTAAAATATATTAAATACTCTGAATTGTTTCTTATGACTTAAATAGCTTTTAAACCATTCAAGAGCGAATGAATCCCATAAACCATAAAGTAATCGTCCAGACCATTTCATCATTCCTGATTTAATGCAGTCAAAATATAGCCATTATTGCGTATATCAACAATATGTTGTCACTTTTTGCATCCAGTCACCCGTTTTTAAATGATCCGCATTCAAAACCTGTAAATTTTCCGAGCTCTCAAAACACAACTGACGACCAGCAGACGATTGACCACGGATCGGTGACGTCACATTAGTAAGCCTCTCAGGCCAGCCCTATACAAATACACGGAGACTCAGAAAAATATATAGTATTTGAAGAATTTTGGGTGTTTCTGATATATTTTTTGTGAGATATGGCATATACTTGCATCCTGTATGGGTGCAGCAAGAAAGCTGTGCCTTTTCCGAGAGCTTAGCACCCATTTACAACCTATACGGCGACGATATATGTGTGCAGACGGGTGGAGCGGCGGGGCGCGGAGGGTAGTAGCGGGCGGTGTGCTCAGACTCAGCGAGACAATCTGACCTGGGAGGCTTACTAATGTGATGTCACCAGCAAATTTCGCGCCACGGCTGGAATGGGGCTGTTTTTTTTCCCGCGCTTTTTACAAAAGTCATGTTTTTAGGGAAATAAGGCCTGGAAATGAATAATTTTTGGGGGATTCGGTATTTTGAATTCAACATAGTTATGCAAAGAAAAAATGGGTCTGGACGAATACTTTAAATTTTTCTACTAGAGTGGAATGCGAAGTGGTATCGAAAGCATTTGTAAAATCACAAAACACTTGTTACTTGGTAAAGTTTGCTGTGTAAGGTGTTGTACAGTGATTGGCACAGATTATGTACAGCCAGCTCAGTGGAATAGCCCGGTCGGAACCCAAACTGGCAATCTGATAACAACGAATGCTTATTCAGATAATGCATTAAACGAGTTACCATTACTTTCCCAAAAAATTTACTAAACGTAGGCAGTAACGATATGGGTCTGTAATTTTCTAGATTGGTGTTGACGCCTTTTTTATATATAGGTATTACCTTGGCTATTTGGAGATATTTAGGAAAGGTACCGTACTGAAAAGATTATTTATAATATGTACTAATAAGGGAAAAATTATGTCAAAACATTCTTTTACAAATTACAAACTTGGTATGAATATTGTCATGACCAGAGGAAGTTCCTTTAAGATTCTTTATTATTGTCTTTATTTCTGTCACTGTTGTCGGTTTTAAGTAAAAATGAATAAGGAGCAGGAGCAGGTAAGAAATCCTTAAATGATACTTGAGCTTCCTGTATCACTTCTGCAGGTTATCAGCGACGCTTGTAAAATAGCTTTTAAAGCCTTCAGCAATATCATGAATATTTGATATATATCTGTTTTGAAACGAAAAAGCGGTTGATAGAGAGTAAGAGAAATAAAGTGAGAGAGAGAGAGAGGGGCTTCTGTTCCACAGGTGGTCGGTCCTGGGCCCCATCCTGTGTTACATTTATTTCAATGACCTCCTCCAGAGCCTCCCCGTGGCGTCTTCCTTAGCTGACGACTGCACCGTGTCTCACACCTACACCAGAGAGGAGACAGCGAACGTGATAGATGCTACCAACCGTCAACTTGGTTACATCACGGCCTGGAGAAGACGGTGGCAAGTCAAGTTTGCTGCCGAGAAGACCCAGGCCATGGTCATTTCACGTTCGAGGGAGGACGCCAGGCTGCTCGAGAAGAAGCTGAAGTCTGGGGACGACACCCTTGCCATCAAGGACTCCATCAACATCCTGGGGGTGGAGGCTGACTCCAGGCTCAGCTTCGACCGCCACCTGGAGATCGTGGCACGCAGAGCCTCCCTGACGGTGACTCTCCTGCGCCGATTAAGGCACCTGCTCGACGCTGACGGCCTCATGAGGCTGTATAAGGTTCACGTGAGGCCCGTCATGGAGTACAGTCCTCTCACCTGGATGAACAGTGCCCAGTTCCACCTGTCACTGCTGGACAAGGTGCAGAGGCGTGCTGCCTCATACATCCAACCGACGGCCAACAGTGGTTGGAACGTCGTCCGCGGCAACAGTGGCAGCAGCAGCAGCGGCTACAACAACAACATCAGCTGCAGCATCAACAACAACAGCAACAACAACGACAGCGACTACATCAGGAGCAGTGGCGGGACGATCCCCGCTTCCAGCTTGACAGCCTGGGGCACCGGAGGAGAGTCGATGCCCTCACAGTATTGCACAAGGCCCAGGTGCAACACTCTTCCCACCTCGCATGACTTCGGGTCCCGTGGAGGAGGTCCGAGCGCGCTACGAGGACGTTAGTGTCAGGTGATCTTCTCCTCGAGGCCCCAAGGACCTACACCGTGACGGGCCAGCGAGCCTTTACTTGGGCCACGGCGACACTGTGGAACGCCTTCACGGCTGAGGTGGATGTCGTAGCCCTGAACACCCAGCAGGTGAAGGTGGCGGCACACAGATGGTGCCGCACACATCCGCCTTAGTGCCCGTAAGGCGTGGTGTGTTTTACAGTGCGCGTGACAAGTGCCTGTGATAGACAGTGACCTTCAGCCTGTAACATTGTGTACATATTCTGTTATCATATAAGGCATAGCTTCAAGATAGATGTCCCCGGGACAGGGGACATCTTTAGCTTCTGCCATTTACTGCCTTACGTCAACCTCTCAGCCAATTGTGACCCTATGTCAACCATGCTGTTATATGTAAAAAAAAAAAATATGATCAAATATGAGATATGATCAAAGCCCTTCCTTCATCTGACTGACAAAATTTATATTACAGCATTTAGGGGAGCGCAAAGTCAATGACAGACACCCCCATACCAATCATGCTTCAATAACTTTTTAGCACACCGCAGCCTTACATGCGGTGATTGGGTTGATTCAGAAAGGGAGTTCGGAAATACAAGTTGTTACAAGACGCTTAGTTACGCTTGGATGGTGTGTGTCGTGTCGTGTGTGTGTGTATGTGTATGTGTGTGTGTGTGTGTGTGTGTGTGTGTGTGTGTGTGTGTGTGTGTGTGTGTGTGTGTGTGTGTGTGTGTGTGTGTGTGTGTGTGTGTGTGTGTGTGTGTGTGTGTGTGTGTGTGTGTGTGTGTGTATTCATCTAGTTGTATTCATTTAGTTGTATTTTACAGGGCCAGAGCGACGCTCGTATGGCCCCGTTTCCATATCAACATTTATTTTTCTCATTCATCCTAAGTGTTGGCCGAAACCACCACCCCGGGAGGCGGGTCACAAACCCCCGACTAACACCCGGTACCCATTCACTGCTGGGTGGACAGGGGCTCGGGTTTTAAGAAGACCGCCCGTCTGTCTTCGCTGGTTTATGGAACTGTCGCCGATAGGAACTGTCGCCGAAGCATCAAACGAGAACTGTCGCCGACAGTGGAACGCTCGCCGAGGCGGAAATTCTCGTCGACAGTTCCATTTGGAATAGATGTAAAGGAAGAGTAAAGGGTTTATGGAACTATCTTCTATGGAAGACTATGAAGAGTCTGTTCCCAACCCAGACGAAGCCCATGCTCGGGGCAGGTCTAGCGTTTCAAATGGGGCATTTCTACAACTTAACAAGTTGACGCGCATCAGTAGCCGTCGAGCTGTCCTGCCTACCGTTTCTTTTTTACTATCAAAGGCTTATTTCTATTATTTACAAGAGTTTTTCTTACTATTGTTGGATTGTAATTAGTATTATAAGGATCTCTTCTTGTATGAGAGGCTTATAGTATCATTATCTGGCTCTCTTTGGTACAAGTCAGCCAAGTGATGCGCCTCGAAGCGATACTCAGCGGTAGAGGTCACAAGAAGAAGAAGATCACGCCAAGGTGGAGTGTGGATGAATTTATGGCGGAAATTAATATATCTTTCTATACCGCCCCATCCTCTCCTCCCAAGTATATTGAATATGTGATTGTCGGCTGCAAGGGTTGGGTTAGATGAGATGTGGGGTATTACTTAGTGTGTTGATATCAAAAGGAATAACTTGGCACTACTTAAAAGTGTGTGGAGCGGCGGTGATGAGGCCCGGGTTAACGGGGAGGGGCGTGACCTACCGCCCGGTGCCCACAACCACTTGAGTCAAGAACATAAGGAAACTTCAAGAGGCCGGTAGTCTTACGTACACGTGGTGTACATGCTTCAACACATGCTTCAACACAACATCAACACATGGCAAGGTGTGCTTCAACACAAATGTACATTACCTACATCCATCTTTCATCCCAAGCACTATTTTCGAAGACAACTATATATTATTTTTCCGATTTTCTGGCCTTTAAGTCTGTCATTAATGTTATAGATGCCAGTGACCACCAGAATTTGTAATTGAATGGTGGTCAACTGAGGGTTGCCAGACTATCTAACACAGTATTTCCCAACCTGGGGGAAATTTCCCCCTGGGGGGAAATTTCAGGATTCTACGGGGGAAATTTATCCTGAGGGACATCTAAATTACTAGCATCTAGTCGACAGAGAAAAATCTCTTAGAGTTCAGAGTTCAGCTATTGACTTCTTTTTTCTTTAACCCTTTCACGCACGAAAAGTCTATTAAGTTTTTCCGTCCACTGCGACATCAATTTGGGGCTCTCTAAAGGCGGCGTCACACTAGCACTTTTTCCGTCTAGTTAGTCGAACTTCGTCGCTCTGACTAGTTTTTTCTCGCTCTGACTAGTTAGTCCGTCTGCATCAGTCAAGTCTGAGGCAGTCGCTCGTGATCGTCTTTGTCTGCAAAGTTGAAGTCAACTTTCTTAGTCAAATCAAAATCCATAGTGATTACTTTAAAGATATTCAATATAAATCAGTAGTTTTGCAAATTATAATTCAATACGTTTAGAAGTATTATAAAATTCAAGTGACTATTGTACATGTAGATACATTTAAAAGCCGGTTCTATATAACAGCCAACAGTCTCTCGCATGACTCGATTGAAAAGATTTACTACAAAGAGTCAACTCACTGAACACACCCTGACACACAGTGGTGTTAAGAAATATGAATGTTTAGAGTGTGGGACAAGATTTGCTAGAAAGAGTCAGCTCACCAAACACACCCTGACGCACAATGGTGTTAAGAATCATGAATGCCTAGAGTGTGGAAAAGATTTACTACAAAGAGTGACCTCACCTCACACACCCTGACACACAGTGTGTTAAAAAGTATGAATGTTTAGAGTGTGGGAAAGATTTACTACAAAGAGTGACCTCACCACACACACCCTGACACACAGTGGTGTTAAGAATTATGAATGTTTAGAGTGTGGGAAAAGATTTGCTACAATGGGTCACCTCACCACACACACCCTGACACACAGTGGTGTTAAGAACCATGAATGCCTAGAGTGTGGGAAAAGGTTTTATACCCGTTCTGAAACTCACCAGACACACCCTGACACACAGTGGTGTTAAGAATTATGAATATTTAGAGTGTGGAAAAGATTTACTACAAAGAGTCAACTCACCGAACACACCCTGACACACAGTGGTGTTAAGAATTATGAATGTTTAGAGTGTGGGAAAAGATTTGCTACAATGGGTCACCTCACCACACACACCTGACACACAGTGGTGTTACGAATTATGAATGTTTAGAGTGTGGTAAAAGATTTGCTACAATGGGTCACCTCACCACACACACCCTGACACACAGTGGTGTTAAGAATCATGAATGCCTAGAGTGTGGGAAAAGATTTACTACAAAGAGTGACCTCACCTCACACACCCTGACACACAGTGGTGTTAAGAATTATGAATGTTTAGAGTGTGGGAAAAGATTTGCTACAATGGGTCACCTCACCATACACACCCTGACACACAGTGGTGTTAAGAATATGAATGTTTAGAGTGTGGGAAAAAATTTGCTACAATGGTCACCTCACCACACACCCTGACACACAGTGGTGTTAAGAATTATGAATGTTAGAGTGTGGGAAAAGATTTACTACAAAGAATGACCTCACCAGACACACCCTGAACACACAGTGGTGTTAAGAACCATGAATGCCTAGAGTGTGGGAAAAGGTTTCATACCCCATTCTGAACTCACCAGACACACCCTGACACACAGTGGTATTAAGAATCATGAATGCCTCCTAACCCACCAAAACTTAACCTCACTTATCTAAATTTAGAAAATTCATTGCACAAAAAACAAACATACAGGCACAGGAAAGCACAGCTAAAGAAACGGCAATAGAAGTAATAAGTACCTACATTTCCTATTTCGGTAACTATGTTTTTGGGTGCATAATCCGCAGAAGTTGGCGGGCTCCACAAGCCTTTCAGCTACTTTTTTTTACGATGTCATGAAAGAAATTGTTCTACTACAACTTAATGCATTACAAGGCACGTAATTATAGCCGTCGGTAATAATGGACGAGAGTTTCGCGGTCGTTTTTCAGAGACAAAGACTATTTTTTCTTGGCCTACAATAGGTTGCGTGTTGTAATGGAGATAGTCTTTATTTTGCGCAAAGAAAAAAAAAAAATAAAAAATAAAGAAAAAAAAATAAACCTAACCTTACCTTATATATTTTAATGAAACCTACCTAACCTTATAGGCTTTAATGAAACATAACCTAAACTTATAGGTGTTAATGAAACATAATCTTAACCACAAAAGTGGTTAAACCACAAAACCACAAAGAACCATGTTTGTTTACAGTCGAACAGCTGACTGGTGATGCAGACGAACGATTCTGTGTGTGTGACGGCTTGCTGACTTTTGCAGTCAGAAAATTGTTAGTTTGTAGAAAGTCGCTGAAAAAAAACTAACGGAAAAAAGTGCTAGTGTGACGCCGCCTTAAGCTGCCCCGCGGAATGGCCTGACGGGGCGGCAAATTTTTTTTTTATGTTATAAATTTTAAACCACGATTATTCTTTTTTTCGGCATTTTTATATATCTTTGGGTTTTCCAAGGTTTATTCTGCCTAATGAAAGACAAAAAACAAGAAATGAAAATAAAACGGTTTAAAGATCAGAAAACTTTGGGTTAAAGAAAATAAAAAACTTCGTCACCACTTGTAGCTCGATATTTCCGAGTGATTTTTATAGTTTATATCCCCAAAAAAAAACGATTTTATGAGGACCCAACGCTCCCTTTATAAGTTCATGTGGCCATAGTTTTTGAGAAAATGGGGGAAAACGAAAACATTTTGGAAGACGGGCCTAAAGGCGGGCAAACACGCTGCCTGCTGAGAGTGAACAGGGAAAGGGTTTATCACTTCAAACCAATCGCACGAGCGAGTTGAAAATTATTTTTTTTTATAGGCCGTTTGAATCTTTTACGCAGAAATTTTGACGCGATTCTGAAAAATCTTTTTTTTTGGGCGAATTTTTTTTATTTTTTTTTGACGAAATTCGCGTAAAAAGCTAAGATTAAGGGGCCCGTTTTGACGAGTGCGGCACCGGCGTGAAAGGGTTTTAGGTGTAATATATAATATATTATATTATATTTATATAAAAAGAGAGAGAGAGAGAGAGAGGAGAGAGAGAGAGAGAGAGAAAAAAGGGGGGGAGAGGAAGAGAGGAGAGAGAGAGAGGAGGAGAGAGAGAGAGAGAGAGAGGAGAGGAGAGAAGGAAGTGGTTATAAATTTTTTTAAGCAAGAAAGTTTTTTTTTGGTTATTTTTTTTCCTTTAAAATGGGGGGGGAAATCCGGATGTTGAGCGGGGGAAGGGGGAAAAAGAACAAAGGTGGGAAACCACGATCTAACTAAATAAAAAAGACAGAATTTCCCCATGGAAAAAAGGACAAAAAGGAAAAAAAAGGACAGTCAAATTCCCACTCATTACTCAACATCCATACCTACCACTCATTACTCACACCCCCCAATACCTCACCACTCTTTCTCACACTCCTCCCTCACCCTCATTATACCACCCCAACCTCACCACTCTTACTCACACACAACCTCACCACTCATTATCACACACCATACCCCACCACCTTTACTCACACATCCTACTCCCCATCTTTTATCACACACCCATACCCACCACTCTTATACCCACCCCATACCCCCCTCTTACTCACCCCCCCATACCTCAAACTCTTACCACAATCCAACCCACCACTCTTCTACACCCCAACCTCCCACTCTTTACTCACACTCCATCCCTCCCCCAAATATTACTCCAACCCATACCTCACCATCTTTACTCACACATCCATACCTCACCATCATTACTCCCAAAACCCCATCCCTCCCCCCTCAACACCACACCCATCCCTCCCCACTCTTTCCCACACACCATACCTCACCACTCTTTTACTCCCACATCCTACCTCACCACTCTTTACTCACACAGCCATCCCACCATCATTACTCCACACCTACCTCACCACTCATTACCCCCACCCTACCTCCCACTCATTACTCACACACCATACCTCCCCATTTTCTCCCACACCCTACCTCACCCCCATTACCCCCCACATCCATACCTCCCTAAACCCACACATCCATACCCACCCTCATTACTCACACATCCTCCCTACCTTCATTACTCACACACCCATCCCTCACCACTCATTACTCACCACCCATACCTCACCACTCATTTACTCACACATCCATACCTCACCATCATTCTCACACCCCAGAACTCCCACTCTTACTCACACACCCATACCTCCCTCATTACTCACCCCCCTCCCTCCCATCTTACTACAATCCATCCTCACCACTATTACTCACACATCCATATCCACCACCATTACTCACACCCATAGCCAGAGCGGGGGGTATTTAATACATTGTGTTTTTAGAACTGTATTTTAAATAATTGGTTTTCAGTATTTTAAAGTATTCAAATACTTTAAAACATTGAAGTACAGTTTTTTAAATACTCACATATAAAAAAAAAAAGACTTTTATCAGTAAACTCAATAACCTCAATTAATAAATCTCAATAACCCAAATTAAAAACTCTTACTAAAATTAATTAAACAATTTTTAAAAATAAATAAAAAAGTTCCTTTATCATTTATCAAGCATTTTATATTGTCTTAAGAATTTGAAAACATGTTAAAAATGTGCGTATTGAAAAGTATTTACAAATGTATTCAATACATTTTAAAATGTATTTGTATTGATATTTTGAACATTTTTCCCCCGTATTTTGTATTTAGTATTTAAATAAATTAATGTTTTATTGCCCAGCCGCCCACACCTCACCTTCACTACTCCACATCCATACTCACCCTTTTTCCCCCCAATCCAACCTCACCCCCATTACTCCCACACAACCACCACCATTACCCCACATCCTACCCCCCAACCACACCCAACCCCACCACCAATCACACACCAACCCCACCCCCAACTCCCCACCCATACCCACCAAATCTTCTCACACTCCATACCCCCATCATTACCCAAAACACTCAACCTCACCCCCTCATTACTCACACATCCATACCCCCCACCATTTTTCACACTCCATACCCCCCACCATCAACTCCCAATCCCAAACCCACCACCATTTCTAACACCTACCCCCATCATTATCCCAAACCCCCCTACCTCCCCCACCAACTCACACACCAACCCCCCACTCATTACTTTACCATCCAACCTCCCCACCCTTATTCACACACCATACCTCAGCACTCATTACTCACACACCATACTCACCCTTTACTCCACATCCCTACCCCCCCACTCATTACCCCACACCCTACCCCAGCACCATTTTCACACATCCATACCCCAACCCCCAAACACCCATACCCCACCCCCCCATTCCAAACCCTCACCCCCTCATTACCCACATCCGACGTCCCACTCACAAAACCCCCTACCCAAAACTGGGGGATTTAAAAAATTTGTATTAAATCATTTGTGTATTTGAACTGTTTTAAAGCCCCGCCCCTGCCCCTACCTCACCCTCTTTCTCCCATCCTACTCACATATTTCTCACATATCCATACCTAACACCAACTCCCAACCAACCCACCATTTAAACCCCCATCCCTACCCCACCACTCATTACCACACCCAAACCCCACCACTCATTACTCCCCACCCAAAACCCCACCCCTTATACCAACACCTACCTCACCACTCTTACTCAACTCCATACCCCCACCCCTCATTTCTCCCCCACCTAATCACCACTCTTACCCACTCCTACCCCCCATATTTCTCCCACACCCATACCCCACCATCATTACTCACACATCCAGACGTCCCCATCATTACTAAAAAAATACCCCGAGCTGGCGGATTTAAATACATTTGATTTAAATAATTTGTGTATTTAGAACTGATTTAGTGCCCCTTGCCATACCCCCACCCTTACTCCCCCATCCATACCTCACCCCTCATTACTCACATCCTACCCACCACTCATTACTCCACACCAACCTCCCCATCATTACTCTCACACCCACACCCACCATCATTACTCCCACATCCATACCTCACCATCATCCACACACCCTACTTTACCACTCATTTCCCCAAACCATACTCACCACCTGCTCCCATCCAACCTCACCACCAACTCCCAACCAAACCCACCACCCTTACCCCACACCCATACCCCCCCATTATTTCCCACACCAATCTAACCCCTTTTTACTACAAAAATCCAAACCACCACCATTACCACCCCACCATTACCACACACCCAACCTCACCACTCATTACTACACATCCAACCCACCACTCATTATACACAGCCAACCCCCCCACATTAACCAAAAAATCCATACCTCCCAAAATCAACTCACACATCCATCCTCACCACTCATTTCCACACATATTCTCCCACTCATTCTCCCACATCCAAACCCCACCATCATTTCTCCCACATCCATCCTCCACTCATTATCACACATCCATACCTCACCACTCATTTCTCACAATCCTATCCCACTTTTTATACACATCCAACCTCACCCTCATTTCTCCACCACTCATTACTCACAACCCATACCTCCCCCTCATTTCCACCACATACCTACCCTTTTACTCACACAGCCTACCTCACCACTTTTACCACCATCCATACCTCACCACTCATTACTCACATCCTACCTCCCACCATTACTCACCCCATCAATCTCCCATCATTCTCCCAATCCATACCTCACCATCATTTCCCCACATCCCTACCTCAGCATCATTACTCACACATCCTACCCCCCACCACTTTATACACATCCCTTTCCCCCACTTATTACTCACAATCCTACATCCCCCCCCAAAATTTCTCCCCTCTACCTCACCAGCATTCTCACAAAATACCCCGATCACCACTTTTTATCCTCATTATCAATTTACTTGCTTCGAAGACCGTGATTTTGGGCGTAATATGTCAAAGTAACTTTATTGTTTGAAAAAACATAGAATTTTATTAAAATAACTACAAAAATATAAAAGGCCTAAGTAACAAGTGCCCTATTTTTTTTAGTATTCTTTTCCCCCCAACCTGTGTTGCCCAAATAGCTGCATATTTTTCAGACAGTTTTAACAATGGGAAAGCCATTGAAAAATTCATATATATTTTTTCGTGGAAACTTTTGTCTGTCTCGATAAAGGATGAAAAAAAGGAATGAGGGAAGAAAAGAAAGAAGGAAGGGGGGGGGGGAAAGGTTCAACCGTCTGGGATTATCACAGTTGATAGTATTTTTTCGCCCCAAACTCCATGGAGGCGGCGTAAGGGGGGAGGGTTAAAACTTTAATGATATTTCTCCCCCTTGAAAACCTTTTATAGTTTTAAGTTAGCTGGAAGCTCATATATATATATTTCGGGGCTCCATTGTCTGTCCGAAAAAAGGGGAAAAAGAGGAGGGAAAGGGTGGAATGAGGAAGGAGAGAATTTTAAAGGGGAGGAGGGGAAAGGGTTTCAAGACACCTAGGGCCGTACTATTGCGACCCCCTTTCGTCGCCTGCGATCGCGCCAGGTAAGTCTCCCAAGGGGGGGGAGTCAGGAGAAGGGGGTTGCAAAATTTACAAGTATATTTTCTCCCATTGAAAACTTTTGATAGTTTAAATTATTTTGGTATTTAATCCCGAATGCAGAAAAAATGATTAAAACTTATCAAATGATTATTTGGGGACTGTAATTCAAGATCAAGAACTAGAACTGCGCCGACAATTTGGAAATCCCCCCGACGTGAAAAAAAGGAACAGTCCCCAATCGGGAAAAGTTCCCATCGGCGGGGAAGTTCCGTACCTCTTCGCTCCGCCCGGGGATCGAACCCGGGACTTCTCGGTTTTTGAGCCGAGTCTAACCCTTACCCACGAGTTCCCTATGTGTGTGTGTGTGTGTGTGTGTGTGTGTGTGTGTGTGTGTGTGTGTGTGTGTGTGTGTGATTATCTCTCAAACACCATTCACTAATCTAAACTATTTAAAATGATGGATTGTGTCTGTCAAGCTTGTTATCTCGCTACCCTGATCTGCTTTTAAAGTCTACAACCACCCCCATAATCGTGAATTATTTAATGTGTGTTTTTGTATAAGGTAGCACACACACTTTAGTCCCGGCCAGGGTACAGTATACGTATCTCTCATATGGTTACAGTTTTGGGATTATATTATGATCTCATTGACATATTGAGCCAGTGGAAACAAGTAATTTCTTTTTAACAGCGACGCGTCGGTAGTTCATCTGAGGTAAATGGAAAGAGTCGTTTTTTCCCGCAGTATTATTCACAGTACATACGTAATAATATATCACGCAACACTTAAGTCAACGCTCAACACTGCCTTTCCCGCACTACTACTATTCAAAACACAAAACTATTAGTCACCAATCCGATTTGGTTATTGAGTTTCCTGCAACGTTTCCAGAAGAAAAAAAGATATGCAGTGGAGTTCGGACAAATGAGAAATGCAATACAACTTTGGGTGGGGGTGGTGTGAAGCAGGTGTCGCACTACACTCCCCACCCAACCGCCCATCCCGCCAGCCCTATACCTCATTAAGGATATTGCCAAACTGCAGGAACCTATCAGGACAAAGCGACGCGGCGGGGATACTTTCCCTTACGCAACGAGTCGTAAGCGCAGAGCCAGGCAGCTTTAACCGCATTTTCTGTACAGCAGCGGCACCGCACGGAAATTAAGGACCGAGTAAAGTTAATAATACAATGACGTAAAAGCGTTTTGCCTGCATGGTTTACTTAGTTTATATAGAATATTTGCGAGTTATTATCCGTTTACTATAGGGTGATGCTGTCTCTCTCTCTCTCTCTCTCTCTCTCTCTCTCTCTCTCTCTCTCTCTCCTCTCTCTCTCTCTCTCTGCTCTCTTCTCTCTCCTCTCTCTCTCTCTCTCTCTCTCTCTCTCTCTCTCTCTCTCTCTCTCTCTCTCTCTCTCTCTCTCTCTCACTCTCTCTCTCTCTCTCGTGACTAACAGCAGGCAATTGAGGATGTATTGCAGCCAGATGATACCAAGAAGGAAAAATATTGAAGGAAGGAAGGAAGGAAGGTGGTGAACAAAACTGTTTGAGAGAGAGAGAGAGAGAGAGAGAGAAGAGGAGAGAGAGAGGAGAGAGAGAGAGAGAGAGAGAGAGAGAGAGAGAGAAGAGAGAAGAGGAGGAGGAGAGAGAGGGAGAGAGAGAGGAGAGAGAGAGAGAGAGAGAGAGACAGAGAGGAGAGAGAGAGGAGAGAGAGAAGAGAGAGAGAGAGAGAGAGAGAGAGAGGAGAGAGAGAAGAGAGGGGCGAGAGAGAGAGAGAGAGAGAGAGAGAGAGAGAGAGAGATGAGAGAGAGAAGAGAGAGAGAGAGAGAGACGAGAGAGAGAGAGAGAGAGAGAGAGAGAGAGAAAGCCGGATGAGAGAGAGAGAGGAGGAGAGAGGAGAGAGATGAGAGGAGAGAGAGAGAGAGAGAGAGAGAGAGAGAGAGAGAGAGATATTATGAGGATACAAATACAGAGGAGGAACAGAAACACAAGTACAAGAAGAAAGAACGGAAGGAGGAAGAGGAGGAGGAGGAGGAAAACTAGAAGACTGTGACGCAAACCTTATCTAAAGAAGCATTTCACTTTTTCCTTTTTTTACGAGCTTTCCACTTTCCCCTCTTTCCCCCTCTCCGTGCTTATTCCCCTTACCAACATACTTCTATTTTTGAGAGATACAGACTGCATCCATTGTTTTTTTGAATTAAATAACAATAAACTAACCTAACCTAACCCTACTTTTCCTCATCAGATAATAATTGTAAAAAATAAACGTCAACAAAAAAATTAAAGAAAAAATGTTTAGGTTTTGTTAAGTTTTAGGTTAAATTAGGTTATTTTGTTACCTTAGAATAATTTGTTTCCTTGTTACTTTTTACTACATTTTTCTTCCTCGCCCCCTTTCCCTAGTTTATGTTCTCAATTCATGTTATGTTTCAGACAAAAATATAAGTATGCAAATTTATTAATTCGTTCAGAGAAACTTTCATATACATTATCGTAATGAACCAATATTATCCGGCGCCTTCCGAAATGGCGAAATTAAATTAATTTTGAAAAAAAAAATTCGTCGGGATTGAAAATTTATTTTCGTGAAGAGGAAATAAAAAATTTTCCCGTTTTTTTTTTTTATATACACCTCGGTGTTGAATAAAATTTATCAACGAAGGATTGGCTGTGGTAAATAAAAAAGCCTGGAAAAGCCCGGCCACCCGGAAAAATTTTTGTCTTTTTTCCCCCTGCTACTCTCTGCGCTCGAATCCCCTTTATCACCGATCTCGACAACGGTAAGTACCACCTTTTATTTTATTTTTATTATTTTTTATTTTTTGTTTTTTACATCAAAAGGGGACGGCCTAGGGCAAAAAAAAGAGGTAAAAAAAAAGGGCCGCGAGTTGCCAGGCCCCTTAAAGAAGACAGTAAGAAAATTAAATGGGGGGTGGGCCAAAATTTATTTCGGGAGGTGTTTGTTTACTCCTCCTTGGGAAAAAAGTTTTAAAGGCGGGGAAAGGTAAAAAAATACAAACAGAAAGAGAGTTCCAGATTTTACCTGAAGGGGGGAAAAAAGAGGAAAAACTGATTAACTCTACTTTATTTTCGTCACCACCTACAGTATATCCCTTTAAATTTTAATAATACTATTCGGGTTTTTTTTACGAGGTCAAAAAAAATCCTGAACCCTGGGGGGTACTGCTGATTTTTGATGCCAGAAAAGGGGGAATATACGGTTCATCTACATTTTTGGTTTTTCTTCATAGAAACCCATAGTATCAGGAAAAACATAGGCACATTTAAGCAGAAATTTTAAGATGAATGAAATTGGGGCCCCTCTTTAAAGAAAATAGATTTTTTTAAAAATCTTTAATTTTTGTTTTGAACACCCCCCCCGCGGCCGCTCGCGCACCCACAGGCACACAACACACGCGCCACACCACACACAAAAACACACACACAACACACACCACACACACACACACACACACAACACACACACACACCCAACACACACACACACCACAACACACACACACACAACACACACACACAGAACAAGAAGGTTAATAAGTTTACAAAAAGTCATCGCCAGTCACTAAAGGAAAATTAAAATGCAAAAAACTTAAAGAATCGTCCAGACCATTTTTTTTTTGTATAAAATTTGAATTTTCATTCAAAACACCTAATCATCCACATACAATAATTCCATTCCACGCCTTATACCCGTAAAAAATACGCCTTTGTAAAAAGGGGGGGAAAAAAAAAACTGCACCGTTTTAGCCGCCCCCGCGAATATTACGATGACGTAGAGAGGATTTCACCCCGGGGGGGAGAGAGAGAGAGAGAGGGAAGAGAGGGGAGAAAGGGGGGGGGGGGAGGGAAAAGGGGGGAAGAGAGAGAGAGAGGGGTTGGGGGGGAAAAGGTGAGAGAGGAGGGGAGAGAAAGGAAAGGGGGGGGAGGGGGGAAGAAAAGGGGAAAACTAAAAAAAAAAATTTAAAAAAGGGGGAAAAAATAAAAACCCAAAAAAAAAAAATTCCCAAAAAAAAAAAAAAACAAAAAAAAAAAAAAAAAAAATTTAAAAAAAAAAAAAATGGGGGGGCCAAAAAAAAAATCCAAAAATTCCAAATTCACCTTTTCCCCCCCCACCACCACATCCAAACCCCCCCTTCCCCCCACCACCCCAAAACCCCCCCTTCCCCACCCCCCAACAAACCCCCCCCTTCCCCTTTCCCCCCCCCCCCCCCACACCAAAAAACCCCCCCCCCACCCCCCAACACCATTTCCCCCCCCCCCACCCCCCCCTCCCCCCCCCCAAACCAAACCCTCCCCCCCTCACCAAACCACCCCCCCCCCCCCCCTTTTTTTTTTCCCCCACACCCCAAAACCACCCCCGCCGCACCCCCAACACCCATCCCCCCACCACCACCAAACACCCCCAAAACCTTCCCCCCACCAAAACCCATCCCCTTCCCCAACCACACACCCACCCCTTCCCCCCCCAACACCCACCCTTCCACCACCACCCCCCACCCTCCCTTTCCCCCACCACCAAAAATCCACACTTTCCCCCACCACCAAAACCACCCCTGTTTCCCCACTACTAATTCCATCCCCTTCCCCACCACCAAACCATCCATTCCCCCACACCAACACCCCTCCCTTTCCCCCCCACCAAACCCCATTTTCCCCCCCCCCCATCACCAACACCAAAATGACTTCCCCACCACTAAAACCCCGTCCCCTTCCCCCCCCCACCAATACCCACCCCTTTCCCCCCCCACCAACACCCATCTCCTTCCCCACCATAACACCCCCTCCCCTTTTCCCCCCCACCAACATCCACCCCGTTTCCCACCACCCAAAACCCATCCCCTTTCCCCCCACCACCAAAAATCCCCCCCCCGTTTCCCCACCCCCCAACACCCCTCCCATTCCCCCACCACCTACACCCACCCCCTTTCCCCCCCACCAACACCCATCCCATTCCCCCCCACCCCAACACCCCTCCCCCTTCCCCCACCACCCAAAACCCATCCCCTTCCCCCACCACCAACCCACCCCTTCCCCCACCATTAACACCCATCCCCTTCCCCCCCACCCCAAACCCCCCCTTCCTTCACCCCCCAAAAAACCCTCACCCTTTCCCACACTTAAACACCCACCCCCTTTCCCCCACTACTAAACCCACCCCCTTCCCCCCTACTAAACCCAAAACCCCCCCCCCCACCCCCACCATCCCCTTCCCCCCCCCCAAACACCCCCCCTTCCCCCACCAAACCCAAAACCCACCCCGTTTCCTCCTTCACCCCCTTGAAGGTCTCCATTTATTTCCCAAAGTGCCCTCGTCCAACGACCAACAGTTCTTACATATTTTTCGGTCCTATTGGTCGGATACGTGTGCAAACTTTTTGGGAAAAACAAATCTTTTTGCTGCACTATAAAAGAGTGTGTATACCAATCCAAAAAAAAAAATCTACCAGAAACACCCATAATTCTTCAAGTACGATGCTTATTGCCTAGGTTTACGTGCTTTTGGCATGGTGCAGGAGGGTTGAATCACCTGAAATGACGTCACCGAGCCTTGGTGCGTCGTCTGCCAGTGTCCAGCTGCGTTTTGGAAGCTTGGGGAATTTACAGGTTTTGATTGCAGATTATTCAAAAACGGCTGACTGGATGCAAAAAGTGACAACATATTGTTGATACACTCGATAATGGCTACACTCTACATAAACTACATAATAACATAAAATCAGGAGTGATGAAATGGTCTGGACGATTACTTTAATGTCGTGATACCTGATTTTTCACTAAATTAGGATGTGAATTTGCAGCAAAATAATAAGAAATTTTTTAATAATAATAAATAAATTAAACCACACAATAAATAAAATTAAATAAATAAACCACACAAGCTATTAATACCGTCGCTGTTTAAAAATGTTATGATAAAAAGCTAAGATATTTTCAGTATTCATAATAATCCTCACTATAAACTTCATGGATTATAACAAAAATACAATCTATACACATTGCTACAAAGAAAAACAAGTATAATTATAGTGTTAGTTAAACGAAGGGAAATCGGCTAAGGACTATCTTTTATGGTAATAATAATAAACATTCAGATTAAGACCCAAAATATATTTAACATTATATATTAAACATTAACTAAAACCCATTATATTGTGCATTGCAAAACACAACGCATTTATCTACACCATAAGCCCATGTGATATGAGGCCGACCCAATGTATCTCTCTCTCTCTCTCTCTCTCCTCTCTCTCTCTCTCTCTCTTCTCTCTCTCTCTCTCTCTCTCTCTCTCTCTCTCTCTCTCTCTCTCTCTCTCTCTCTCTCTCTCTCTTCTCTCTCTCTCTCTCTCTCTCTCTCTCTCTCTCTCTCTCGCTCGCTCGCTCGCTCGCTCGCTCGCTCGCTCTCTCTCTTCTCTCTCTCTCTCTCTCTCTCTCTCTCTCTCTCTCTCTCTCTCTCTCTCTCTCTCTCTCTCTCTCTCTCTCTCTCTCTCTCTCTCTCTCTCTCTCGTTCTCTCTCTCTCTCTTTCTCTCCTCTCTCTCTCTCTCTCTCTCTCTCTCTTCTCTCTTTTCTCTCTCTCTCTCTCTCTCTCTCTCTCTCTCTCTCTCTCTCTCTCTCTCTCTCTCTCTCTCTCTCTCTCTCTCTCTCTCTCTCTCTCTCTCTCTCTTTTTCATACTCTCTTACAAACTACATTGCTACAAAATTATATAATCGCTTCCAAAAAGCTAAATAAATATACCTTACATTTATCTCTAAATATGTTTCCCCCATTGAATCCACCGAACAAACGAGCTATGATATATTCTCTTTAGTGCTACACTTCTCTAAAGCCCTTCCCATGCACCGGGCATGCCCTGTACATGAAAGCATCCATATAAAAAAGGTTTATATTGAAAACAGTCATGGGGGATGGGAACGCTACCGGCTATCTAACCTAACCCAACCTTTCCTGGGCCTGGCGCGCGTGGACCACAACAATCTAGACCACAAGACTACCAGGTAATTTTTGCGCAGCGCGCCAGCCAGGTGTTTCTGCGGTATGTTCACCTTAATCTGACAGGTAACGCGCCTGCCTTTCTCCCTCCCTCGCTCTATTTATCTACCTGTGTTGATTGAATTACTATGTTACCCTTTTCTATCTTGTTGTTTAAGGGTAACTGGGTTCAATCCATTAACATACAGCGTCTATGACCTGTAAGGATTGATTGCCAAGGTGTGGTATGGGTAATAAAAAGTAGTTGAGCGGTTTCTTTTAGGCTTGTTAATATATAAGTACCAGTAACGAGGAATACAATATACAGTTATATAAAATATGTACATGTGAGGAAGAGCGACTAGTCACGGGTTCCATCGGCTAAGGAACTTAAGTCTTAAGACAGGCCTGAACCATTCAGTGACAACAGCGTGTAACCCACAGGTTACTCAGAGGGAACGTGTACGTGAGTGTGTAGCGTCGCCCTCTCTTCTCTGCTCCTTCCGGCCGTTCGACATCTTACATAGGGGAGTTTTCCTTATGTTGACAGGTGCTTACACATGCTTGAATGTGTAATGCTTATCAACTGTCATAAGTGGCAATCAGCTATGTTGTCGCTCTTCTTAATGGGTGGTAAACAGGCGGGTGGTGATGACACAGCATAGACACAGTTGTTTTCACCTTCCAAGATGTTTATCAACTGCGATAAGTGGCAATCACAGTGTTGTCGCTCCTCGTTCTGTGCCACAGTGCATTCTGGTCAAAAACATACTACTCCCCTGGCCACTGTCTGTTAACATAAGAATAATTATACACATTCATATATCTCTACCTATTCAGTACCCTAATATCGCTCGGTCACCTACCCAATCGCGTCCTCGCGATGGTCTAGAGACATGTACCTAACCATGTTACAGTAATATGTGTCCTAGAGATTCTCGGCTGGGCTGGCAATGCTCGTTTTAAGATGCCTATACAAGGTGAGGGCTTTCCAGACAGCATAGCAAAGAGGAATCACAATAATAATTATTATTATAATAGGAGTAATGACAGATGGATAATGTACAGAAGGACTTAAGTAAACTGGTAGGGAGTCCTGAACAGCAGTTTTCAAATCTGAGGTATTTGAAAAGGTGAACTCAGAAAGGCTATTAGTGACATATCTGATACTACAGAAATTTACATGTTTCAAGCTTTCAATAGGAAAAAATTCTACTTGAAAAATTGGTAGTAAAACCATGGTGGAAGTTAGAGGGGAATGTCGTCAGGTTGGCGGAGCGTATATTACACGCGAGAAGAACTGCTAAGTGACCTGAAACTTTCTTGTATTTAGTGCCTTCAGGACAGACTACAGACACAAATCAAGGTTTTGTGAAAAAGAAGTAATGATGACTGAAGAATGATCGATGGAATATGTTTTTTGGTGCCAGGTGAGTATAAGGGCACAAAGACAGGGCCTTAGAAGCATTATTCCGGGTCAGTACAACTTCACAAACTCCACCCGTTATAGGCAAGAATACAAAGAGGGAGGCTGGACAATGAAACATATTGAGATACTCAGTCTTACATTTTTGTAAGTCAGATAAATGACCAATAGCGTACAGCGTAAAGTCTTTAGATATTAACACCATCGATTTTGGTATGTTTAAAGTCATGATTGTTTCATTCACTGAAAAAAGAAACGGTTCAATTTGATAAACTTCAAATGTATCCGGTGACTGAAAGGGTACCTGGATGACTATGGCGTCTGACGTCAGCACAGACTTCACTAAAGGCCCGTCCACACTAGGGGTCATGCGGCTGGCGGTGTTGAATTTCGAGGTTTTCAACACCGCCAGCCTCACCGCCAGCCAGTCCAACCCGCCCAGATTCCCGCCACACTGCCCAGTGCCCTCACTCAATCACGCGTCAGTGCTTGACCTAGCTCCACTGAGGGAGGACGTTATTGCGCTGCGCTCCGTGAAAAAATGTCTCTTCTACTACTACTTCCACTACTACTACTACTACTACTACTACTACAACTACTACTACTACTACTACTACTACTACTACTACTACTACTACTACTATACTACTACTACTACTACTACTTCCACTACTGCTACTACTACTACTACTACTACTACTACTAC
>JACEEZ010022257.1:57500-72500 GCA_016584305.1 Chionoecetes opilio
TTCGGCTAAAAAAACTTTTTGGTTTGTCCCAATTTACGTGACAAAAGTAAAATTTTTCCCCACCTAAGAGGAATTTGAACAATTGCGGGCCCCATAAGGGTTTTTCCGCTGCTTCCCTGGCCCTTTGCGCGGCGCCCTTTGTAAATATGACCCTTTTAGCATTCCCAAGGTTGGGTTTGGCGGCCAGACGGGTCCTCGTAGTTTGGCCTCACCTGTAAGAAAAGAGCGGGTTAAAAGATTTAATTAAGGTGAATATTTGAAAGGATGTAATTTGGATAAATTGAGGTGATTTTACAGGGGGTTGAGAAAATTTAAAGGGTGCCAAACCCCTTGAATTTTGCCTAAAAAAGGTAAAAAACATTTTAAAGGGTTAAAAATTAAGGGTGAAAAACAGGGGGGTTTTTGAATGCTTGGGTTTGGGAAAAACCCGGGTTTGGGGGGTTTCAGTAATGAGGTTTTTTTTGAGTGGTGAAGCAAATTTCCAAGGTAAAATAGGAAACACAGCGTTTAACAGATAAAAAAGAAAATTGGGTAAAGGGTTAAAGGAAAAAAAACGACGAGCTTCAATTTAAGATAGACAGATGATAAACAAATTTAAAGGGAGGTAAAACCCGAGATGAAAAAGGGAAATTAGTGTAGGTAAAACCCAAGCTGAAAAGATGAAAAAGGTGATAAAATAAATCAATAAAAGATAACCAAAGAAAAAACAAAAATTTTTTTTACACAAATAAAAAAAGTAAAAAAACGGGAAAAGGGGGCCCGGATTCAGAAAAACAACCCAAACCCCGAAAAACCCCTGTTACAGGTCAACTTACTAGACCGCTCCCGAGAGATGGCAAAACTGTATGGGGCCAAACGATATTGTCGAACCTAGAAAAGCTACGGGGTCCTTTGGGCCGCTGGTAGCCCCAAAGAGGGGTCTGGTGTCGCGCAAAAGCCAATCTTTCCCCTTCCCACGCTTCTGATGCGGGGTTGGGGTTTAACCCCCGTGTTTTTTGTTAAAAAAAACCTTTTTCCCATTTAAATTTCATGTATCATACCTTCAAAATTTTTGTAGTAAATAAATTTTCTCAAAAGCTTATTTTTTTCATTTTTTGTGCACAAAAGGGTTCTTTTTGTAGGGCCGTCCCTGATACGGGGTAATTAATTTCAAAAAAATAGACTTTTCTAAAAAAACCCAACAAAATTAGCCGTTTATGATGTTCCGGGTGTGATTCTAAAATATGCAATGATTTTTTTCTTCTTTTACTTTTAAAGGATCTGGAAACTTTAAAATTTTTTAGGCATTAAATCAATCAATCAATTTTTTTGCCCCGGGGAAAAAGTGGGAATTTTGGGCTAAAATTTTGTGTAGTAAACTGCCCAGTGGGTTTTTTTTGTTTTTTTTGTTTAGAGGATAATGCCTCAGACCCCTATTGACACTGTTTGCCAGCGTTAGTTTTGGGCCCCGAACCCACCACCCCCCGGGAGGGGGGTCATAAACCCCCGGCTAACCCCCGGTTACCCTTTAAAATTTCGGGGTTTGGAAACGGGGAACCGGGTTTTTAAAAAAGCCCCCCCCGTGGTTTTAAGTTTTTTCCCCAACCTTTTTTTTACTGTTATTTATAGGTCTGAAAAAACGAAGTGTAAAAAAAGGGGGAAGGGCCCCTAATGGTACCGGAACTGCGCCGATGGGAAATTTCTCCGCCGCCCGGTGGGGGATTTTTTTAATTTTTTTCATGTGGGCGAGTAACCCTTTATTTATGGCGACAGTTTTATTTTTCTTGTTTTGGGTTTAGGTTTGGGGTTTTAGGTTAGTTGGCTATTTGACCAATACAAGGGTTGGGTTTTAGTAAAGGGGCCCTTACCAGTGGAAGGGGGCCCCAAAAATTTCCACGTCGGCGGGTTTTCCCAAGGGTCGGCGGAGTTTTCTGGGCTGGGGGTTTCGGGCGAGAGTTTTTTATCGGGGGACAGTTCCAAAACCCGGCTATATGGGGCCTTTAAAAAAAAAAAAACCAATAAACGATCGGTGGGGGTTTTTACTGAACGTTTCGTTCTTTCGGAAGGAGAAATTTTAAAAAACACCTACAACACCCGGGGAAAAATTAAGGTATTATTCTAGGTTTTCCCCAAAAACTCCCTCTTTCCCCCACAAATAAGATTTGGGGCCCCTGGGGGAATGCGGGATTTTTGGGGCCGGGTAAAAAATATGCTTTGCAACCACATATTTTTTGGGAAGTTGGGGGCCCGGGGGGAAAAAAATTTCCCTAGATCGGGGGAAAAATTTTAATTGGATTTCTTCTAAAGCCCAGAGGTGTAAAACCTGACGATCCTCCCCAAATTTAAGACCGAAGTTTCGGAAACCCCCCCCCAAAACCCCCTCGTAGGGGGGTTTATTTTGGGTTTTGGGGGTTAGGTTGGGAAAGTTGAGGGGGTTAGGTTAGATTAGTTTGGTTAGGTTGGGTTTTGGTTGGGTTTAGCTTGGTTTTGGGTTATCGGGGGGGGTCAAGCCCCCACTAGATTTTTTTAAAATTTTTGGCTTAACTTTTTAAGGTTTTCTTTTGGGTTTTTCAAATTTCTCTAGATAAAAGGGGAAATTTAACCCTAAAATTGGGGATTTTTAAAGGCCCCCTACACAACTTTTAAAAAATTAGTTTTTCCCAAACGAAAAAATTTGTTCCCCTCCCCCGAAAAAACCCCCCGCATCCCCCGGGGTTTCCCCCAAACTTTTTTTGGGGGAAGTGGGGAGTATGGGCAAAAAATAGATTTTAAAACCGAAAAAAAAAAAATAACTAAAGGGGGATCTGGGAAGGGGCAAAAACCCCCATTGAGATTAGGTTACGTGATCAATCCCCGGGTTTTAGGGTTATTTAAACTACCCGGGAAAAAAGGTTCTGTTCCCCCCCCCCACCCCCCCCGTTGCCCAAGGAGGTATTGGGTTATAATGGACGAGAACTGCCGGTTGTTTCCCGGGGCCCGTTACTACTTATGTTTTCCTGTATTATTTTTTTTCAGTATGCTGCCCCATTTTTAATAAACCTTCCGATATCCTTAAAAATTTTAAAATTACATTTTGTAAAAATGATATAGCCCCCAACCCCTTTAGGGGGTTTAGGTTAAGGTTGGGGTGGGGTTTAATCTCCGCCGGGGGGGCCGAGGGGGGGGTTTTGGTTCATTCGGTTAAGGTAATAATGGCCCCGGCGGGGCGGTGCAAGAAGGGGTCTCGTATAAATTTTTCCCTGGGCAGAGCGGATCACTCGGCGGCGGGCAAATTTGCGGGGGGGAACCCACTTGTTTCCGTTAATTCCGTTACTTCTCTGTTTTCTGAAACAAAACCTATTTTTTCCCGGGCCACGTTTTAGTGTTTTTCTGAATGAGATAAAATTGTTTCAAGGGAAAAACGTAAACCGTGGGTTTTTGGTGCCCAAAAAAAAAAAAATAAGGGGTTTTTCCCGGGGAAATAAGAATATCTGAAAAAGCACTAATTTTAGGAAAAGAAAAAACCAAAAAAAGTGGGCCCCCTAAAAAAAAAAAAAAGGACCGGGGGGGCGGGGGTTCCCAAAAAATTTTTTTTAAAAACACTTTTAAATCGAAAAAAATAGGTTTATTTTTAAAAGGGGGGTCAAGGGTAAAAAAACCCCCTTAGTTTAAAAAAAGGTTGTTTTTCCGGGGTATTTATAGAAAAAAATGGGGGGCCCTTGGGGAAAATGGAGGAGGTGTATGGGGGGGAATTTTTCCCAAATGCTTTTTAAACATTTTAATTGAAATTAAAAGGGAAAAAAAAATGGGGGGGGGGGGGGGGGGGGGGGGGGGGGGGGTTTTTTTTTTTTGGGGGGGCCTTGGGGGGGGGGGGGACGAAACCACAAAGGGGAAAAGGGAAAAGGGGGCCAGGGTGGGGTGCAAGGAAAATTTTTTCTGTGTACCCATGTTTTTGGCAAGCGCAGAGACCCCGGGTAAGCAAAGGGGGGGGTTCATGATCTTTTTGGGGGGCCATACAGAATCGGTAAAAGGGAAAAAAATTTTTGCATATTCAAAATTTATTTTATGTATTTCCCGATTTGCGGGAGTTATGATTCATACTTGTAGGGTACAACTAAAATTCAAACGTTACATTTCGATAAAACAACTTTTACAAATTTTAATATACTAATAATATTAAATTCAAAATTTTGATTTAAACCTAGTAGTCCTCACTTTTATTACCAAAAAGGAAAAAACAAGACAATCCAAAAATTTTTCCCTTTCTGATAATTTAAATTTTAAATAGTTTAAGGTGATGAGGGGGGTTATTAGAATACAGTGGAAAGAAATAAGAAAAAATGATATTTTTTTAAATAAACCAAATGGGGTATAGTAAAAATAAGTACCCTTTATTTTAAAGGGAGGGATTTCTTTTTTTAAATGGGGTTTTTTAAAAAAGTTTTTTGGGTTTTCAGCTATTATGGAGTAAAAGGGGAAATTTTTTAAATCGTTTAAATGAGAGGGAAACAGGGGCAAAAACCAACGGGAAAAGATTTAAATAGCAAAGAAGTGCGGGCAACCCAAAATTTAGTGTGGATTGGAATTGCTACAAATCCCAATTTTTGGGGGGCTGGAAAAACTGTGGTTCAATCTCCTCACAGAGCTGCAGGAAACTCATGGCAGGGTAGGTGGAATACCGGGAAAGGGGTGGTTGTTTATTGGGCATCTAACTCTAAGGATCAAGCCCATCTCTGAAAAACCCCTTTTCCCAATACCCGCCATTACCCCGGGGCCCTTGCCCAAAAAGGAAAATTTCCCTGATACTGGAAAAAAAGTTATTATTTTTTAAATAGGTTTTGGTTTTTTTTTTGGGGGTTTTAGTTAGTATGCAAAAGAACAGTTTTATAAATAAAAAGCCCAAGGTTATGGAAATTTAAAAAACTTTTAATACGAATTAATTTAAAACCCGAATATTAAAAAATTCTACTTACCAAAATTTCACTCAACCCTTTAATTTCCCATCCCAAAAAATTCTCCCCAATTTCCCTTTTTTTTAACCTAAATATTCAAAGTAATTTTTTAAAGGGAAAAAATATTCACAATATTGATTTTAGTGTGGGTTTTTTCAATTTTATTTTCTACATATAAAAGTTAGGGAGGTTGGTATTAATGCTAATTTCGGTTTTAGTTTAAATTTTTGCTGGGGGGCGAGACAAATTTTTCCTTTTAAAAACCGGGGAAAAAAACTTTACTCCATCTTGCTCACCACCTATATATCAACAAACAATAAAGATAAAAGGATGACCTACTTGTCTTATTTTTTTGTTTTGGTTTTTATTAAAAAAAAACTTTTTTCAGGGTTATTAGCTTTTTCTTTTTCCTTTTTCCCAAATTAGGGACTTTATCAATTATTCTTTTAAAATTTAGGGGAACCCATTATCTACCGTTATTTTTTATTATTAAAAATGAAAAAAAGGGGGTTTGTTTTGGTCCCCCCCAAAAAACCCCTTACGTTCCCCCGGGCTAGCCCTCGGCGACGGGCACCCACTTGTCCAGTCCCAAACCAGTGGTTGGGGACTGCAAACCGATTTTTTTCGGGGGGCTGAAGCCTTTCCCAAAATTTGGGGTGGTTTTTGGTCCCCGGGGGGCCGAATTTGGCAACTAGTCGGGGAATATCCCCGCGATTTTTTTTGGCGAAAAAGTCGCGGACTAAAAACGGGCTGTTTTGCAGGCAGCTGTGACTGACAACCCCGGGTATGGAAAAAGGCCCCTCCACCGACACTAGTCGGCCCCGGTTTAACCCGGGCGGTTTGCCAAAAGTTTGGTGATAATTTTTCAAACGATAGTACAAACTAAAAGGGGTTTTTTAAAATTTAAACGTCAACTTGAGTTGGCGTAAAAGCGGCGACATTTACCGCCCCGTTTTCCCGCACGATGCCTACCCACAGTAGCCGTCTTTTCTGCAACTGTTTCCCCCAGCTGTGGGGTTGGGGAACTTGGGGCCCCCAAGTGGTTTAAGATTTTGAAACAGCCCCCCCCCGGCCCCCCCCCCCCCCCCCCACAAAACCCCTTTTCACCTTCGCGTTTAGTTGGAAACCACGCCCCCTGAGTCGGTCACAAGCTGTCCAACACCCCAAATTTCCCACCTTGGGCTAAAGGGCCCAAAAAACTTTATAAGAGGGGATCAAAACCCTTCGGGGGCCCAGCCCCCGCACGGAGCCGGAACCATTTTCCGTTAATTTTTTTTGTCGCAGACACGGGCCCCCAGTGGGACAGAAACAAAGCACAACAAGTTTGGGACCCCCCGTGGGGGGCCCCCTTCCCCGATCCCACGACCCGACCCCGACTGTTTGGGGGGGCTGACGCCAAAAATACCCTGAACCCACCCGGGGTTTACCACAGCATTACTCAGGAAAATCATTTACTGGTCGCCCCTCGAGTCGTAAGGGAAAATTTTTAACGAGGGCCTTTTGGGACAATATCCCTTTTTTCAATCAAAATAAAAATTAAACCCTACATAAACGGGTTCTCATCATCTAAAAAATATTCAATTAAAGCGGAGAAAAAAAAGCTAATTTTACCCCCATAAATTGGTCCCTTTTAAAACCAAAAAACCCAAAACATATAAAATAACCAATAAAAAAACTTATAAAGTTTACCTTGATGGGGGACCCAAACAACAAAAAAAAAATAGGTTTTGCTTTTTTGGGTTCAAACCTTTTTTACCTAAAAATCCAAGCAAGGGAAGGGGGGCTTTTAAAATTCCCCGTGAAAAGGGAAATTTAAATTTGGTTTGGGTGGAATTATTTTTCTCTGGTGGGTTTTGGGTGGTTTTTGAAATTTAAAAAGCTAACCCCTTTCTGGCGGAAAATCACTTTTTTTTTTTTTTTTTTTTTTTTTTTGTGATTTTCCAAAAAAAAAAAATGACATTTTTTTTTTTTTTTTCATAACCCTTTCCATACCTAACCCAACCTTTACCTAAAACCCATACCAACCTTACCATATCTAACCCAAACCCTTTCCCTTTTACCTAAATTTAAAACCTTTTTAAACCCAACTAAAAAAAAAAAAAAGTAATTTTCGACTGAAACGGTTTAGCAAAAAAAAAATCCAAAACACTAAAAAATCACCAGAAAAAAATAGTTTTTTGTAAACCAAAGTGAATTTGGTGTTCAAACTGGAATAATACCCGGAGGGAAAATAACCTAACTCTAAATTAAAACATTAAAAAAGAACTTGAGAAAGGTTACCCCCCCTTCCCCCCCCCCCCCCCCCCAAAAAAAAAAAAAAAACCAACCCCCCCCCCCCCCCAAAAAAAAAAGTTACACAATAAAACTACATAATAATAAAGCGAAAGGGGTGTCTGTCTGTCGGGCCCGTCGGTTTTTGTGTGTGGTGTGGTAAGGTCCGCCCCCCGTGGCGAAAAAACCCCCATATGGCACCTTTTTGGGAACAGGGGCAGGGGAAGGTTTTAAACCCATTATTTTTATGAAACCGATCCCTTTTTTTTTTTTTTTTTTTTTTAGCAAACTTATAGCGAGAATTGTGAAAACAAAAGTGGGTTGCGAGAATTGAGGAAACCTTGATGTAGGGTGATTTGGGAATGGGGGGAGTGAAGGTGGGGTGATGGGGAATGGGGGGTGGGGTGGTGAAAAAGGGTTGGGGGTGATGGGGATGGGTGGGGAATAGGGGGGGGGGGGGTGATGGTAATGGGTGAGTGAAGGGGTGGGGTGTGGGGGATGGGTAAAAGGGTTTAGTGAATGGGGGGGCGGGGATGGGTTTAAAGGGTGAGTGAATGGGTGTGTGGTGTGGGTTTAAAGGGTGGTGAAAGGGGGGGGGGGGGGGGGTTTTGGGGGGGGGGGAATGGGGGTGTGGGGATGGGTAAGGGTGAGTGAAAATGGGTGGGGGGTGTGATGGGGAATGGGGGTTTTGGTTGGGTGGGTAAAAGGGGAGTGAATGGGGGGGGGGTTATGGGTAAGGGTGGAATGGGTTTTGGGTGATGGGTTTAAAGGGGGGGGTGAAGGGGGGGGGGGGAAAGGGTTGGGGGGGTGAAAGGGTTTTTGGGGGGGTGAAAGGGGTTGGGGGGGGGGGTGGTGAAAGGGTAATGGGGGGAGTGAAAAGGGTGGGGTGGTGATGGGTAAAGGGTGGGGTAAAAGGGGGGGGGGCCCCCCCATGGGTTTTATGGGGGAAGTGGAAATGGGGGTTTTTTGGTGGGGAAGGGAAAAGGGTGGGGGGGGCCCCCGTGGGTAAAAAGGGGGGGTTTTGGGTGTTTTGGTGTGGGTTTGGGTGTGTGGTGTGGGAAGGGGGCCGGGAAAAGGGTTGTTTGGGAAAAAAGGGAATTTTTTGGGTTTACCAGGGGGGGATGATGGGGAAAGGGTGATGAACAGGTTTTTTTTTTTTTTTTGGATTGGGAATTGGGGGAAAAAAAATTTGGGGTTTGGGGGGAATTAAACCTTTTATATGGTTTTTGGGGAAAAGTTGGGGGTTATTGGGGTAAAGGGTTGGGGGGGAAGGGGAAAAAGGTGGGGGGGGGGGTTGATGGGGTGAAAAAAAAGGGGAAAAGGGGGGGGGCTGAAAAATTTTAAAAGGGGAAAATGGTGGGTTTTGGTGGTGTGGGTGGAAAAGGGGGGTTGTTTGGGGGGAAAAATGGGAATTTTTGGAAAAGGGGGAAGGGGAAAGGGGGGAAGGGTTTAAAGGGGGGGGTGCATTTTTTTTTTTTTGGTATTGGGAATTGGGGAAAAAATGGGGGGGGGAGGTGGGGGGGGTTTTGGGGGAAAGGGGGAGTGAAGGGGGGGGGGTGGTGGGGGTTGGGGGGGAAGGGTAGTGAAAGGGGGGGGGTGAGGGTAAAGGGTGAGGGAAAATGGGGGGGGGTGAGGGGAAGGGGATGAAGTGTGGGGGGTTGGGGGGGGAATACAAATTTTAATCCTGACGGAAAGGGGGGAAAGGGGGGGGTTGGGAATGGGGGCCAAAGGGGGTTTTGGGTGGGGTAAGGGGGAACTTGCGAAAGCATAGTGAGCAACTATAGGGGTATTCGCGCGGTTATCCGACGGTTTGCCATAGTTAGGTGACTAATCTGCAAACGATAGTAGCAAACTATAGGGGTATTTGAAAATTGAAACGTCAACTTTGAGTTGGCGTAATGCGGCGACATTTACCGCCAGTTGCAGCACGATGCATACCCACAGTAGCCGTCTTGCTGCAACTGTTTCCAGCTGTGCTGCGACTGACGCCAAGTGGTTTAAGATGTGAGCAGCTCACTGGCCCCCCTCCCCCACACCACTTTTCGACCTTCGCTTGTTTAGTGAACCACGCCACTGATGTCGGTCACAATGCTGTCCACACACTTGCCCACCTTGACTAGGCCAAAAATACTATATAAGAGGGGATCAGACCCTTCGGCGACGAGTCCCAGCACGGAGCCGACATTTTCCGTTAATTTTTTTAGTCGCAGACACGCCCCGAGTGTACAGAACATGCACAACACAGTCGGGACCCCCCCGTGCGCCCCTTCACGACTCCCACGACCCGACGTCGACTGTCGGGGTCTGACGCCAACCTACATGACTACCGGTGTTTACCACAGCATGACTCAGGAAGTCATGACTGGTCGCCATCGAGTCGTGAAGATGTGAACGAGCCTTTAGGTACAATATCCCTTTTTTCAATCAATAATATAAATTAACCGTACATAACGGGTTCTCATCATCTAAAAGAATATTCAATATAAGCGGAGAAAAAAAAGCTAATCTACCCGGATAAATTGGTCGTTTAATCAAACCAAAGCATATATAAATAACCAATAAAACACTTATAAAGTTTACCTTGATGAGACCCAAACAATCAAAAAATATAGGTTAGCTTTCTTGATTCAGCCTTTTACCTAAAAATCCAAGCAAGGGAAGGAACGTTAAATTCCCAGATGAACATAGAATTCAATTTGGTGGATGTAATTATTTTTCTCTGGTGGGTTTTGATGTGTTTTGAATTAATTTGCTAACCGTTTCTGTCGGAAATCACTTTTTTTTTCTTTTTTTTGTGAGTTGCAACAAAAATGACATTTTTTTTTTTTTTAACATAACCGTACCTATACCTAACCTAACCTTTACCTAACCTATACCTAACCTTACCATATCTAACCTAACCATACCTATACCTAACTTAACCTTTACCTAACTAAAAGAAAAAAAGTAATTTGCGACTGAAACGGTTAGCAAAATAATCCAAAACACATAAAAACTCACCAGAAAAAAATAGTTTCGTACACCAAAGTGAATTCGGTGTTCATCTGGAATAATACCGGAGGAACTAACCTAACTCTAATATACATTGAAATGAACTTGAGAAAGGTTACCCCCCCCCCCCCAAAAAAAAAAAACCAACTAATGTTACACAATAATCTATCTATAATAATATAAGCGAAAGTGTGTCTGTCTGTCTGCCTGTCTGTGTGTGTGTGTGTGTGGTATAGGTTCCGCCCCCCGTGGCGCAAACACCTCATATGGCACATTTTTGGAATCAGGTTGACCAGGGGAAGGTCATAAGCCCACTTATGAGATGATCCGATCACCTTTTTTTTTTCTTTTTTTTTAGCAGCTTATTAGCGAGAATTGTGAAAACAAAAGTGGGTTGCGAGAATT
This sequence comes from Chionoecetes opilio, assembly GCA_016584305.1. NCBI lineage: Eukaryota > Metazoa > Arthropoda > Malacostraca > Decapoda > Majidae > Chionoecetes > Chionoecetes opilio. The sequence goes on from JACEEZ010022257.1 coordinate 68,078, forward strand.
GAGGAAACCTTGATGTAGGGTGATGGGTAATGGGTGAGTGAATGGGTGGGGTGATGGGTAATGGGTGTGGGGTGAGTGAATGGGTTGGGGGTGATGGGTGATGGGTGAGGGAATAGGTGGGGGGGGATGGGTAATGGGTGAGTGAATGGGTGTGTGGTGATGGGAAAATGGGTGAGTGAATGGGTGGGCGTGTGATGGGTAATGGGTGAGTGAATGGGTGTGTGGTGATGGGTAATGGGTGAGTGAATGGGTGGGGGGTGATGGGTAATGGGGTGTGGTGATGGGTAAGGTGTGAGTGAATGGGTGGGGGTGATGGGTGAGTGAATGGGTGTGTGGTGATGGGTAATGGTGAGTGAATGGGTGGGGTGATGGGTAATGGGTGAGTGAATGGGTGGGGGTGATGGGTAATGGGTGGGGGGTGATGGGTAATGGTGGGTGAATGGGTTTTGGTGATGGGTAATGGGTGAGTGAATGGTTGGGGGGTGATGGGTAAGGGGGTGAGTGAATGGGTGTGTGGTGATGGGTAATGGGTGAGTGAATGGGTGGGGGGAATACATACATTTCTACATCCATGATTTCAGGAAAGTTAGAAGGGCTATCTGGAGAGTCCATGTTTGGTGGGCCGAAGGCCCACCAAACCACAGGTGGTGGGCCGAAGGCCCACCAATAGCCCTCCGCAGGAGCTAGCCAAAAAGTCCGCCCGGAGGGCGGCTTTGCGGCTAGTAATAATATAAGCGAATGTGTGTCTGTCTGTGTGTGTGTGTGTGTGGTATAGGTTCCGCCCCCCTTGGCGCAAACACCTCATATGGCACATTTTTGGAATCAGGTTGACCAGGGGAAGGTCATAAGCCCACTTATGAGATGATCCGATCACTTTTTTTTTTTTTTTTTTTAGCAGCCTATTAGCGAGAATTGTGAAAACAAAAGTGGTTGCGAGAATTGAGGAAGCCTTGATGTAGGGTGATGGGTAATGGGTGAGTGAATGGGTGGGGTGATGGGTAATGGGTGTGGGGTGATGGGTGAGTGAATGGTGGGGGGTGATGGGTGATGGGTGAGGGAATAGGTGGGGGTGATGGGTAATGGGTGAGTGAATGGGTGTGTGGTGATGGGTAATGGGTGAGTGAATGGGTGGGAGGAGATGGGTAATGGGTGAGTGATGGGTGAGGGGTGATGGGTAATGGGTGAGTGAATGGGTGTGTGGTGATGGGTAATGGTGTGAGTGAATGGGGGGGGTGATGGGTAATGGGTGAGTGAATGGGTGGGGGGTGATGGGTAATGGGTGAGTGAATGGGTGGGGGTGATGGGTAATGGGTGAGTGAATGGGTGGGGGGTGATGGGTAATGGGTGAGGTGAATGGGGGGGGGGAATACATACATTTCTACATCCATGATTCAGGAAAGTTTAGAAGGGGCTATCTGGAGAGTCCATGTTTGGTGGGCCGTAGGCCCACCAAACACAGGTGGTGGGCCGAAGGCCCACCAATAGCCCTCCGCAGGAGCTAGCCAAAAAGTCCGCCCGGAGGGCGGCTTTGCGGCTAGTATACCATAAACAAGAGTTACACATACCCTCATTAAGGTTGGTATTCTTACTGAAGAAATTTAAAGTTTTATCTATCCATAACCATCAGTATTTCCACTTGTAATAAATATTGGTAAATATGCAGTTTCAACCAAGACTCCCTATTGTACTCTCTTGACATAAATGCCAGACCCACATTCCCAGACCCCGGTAATAATGGACGAGGACTTCGCGTTCGTTTTCAGAGACACCGACTAATTTTTACTGGCCTACAATAGGTGCTTTTTCTAAAGGAGATAGTTTTGTTTTCCGGAAACCCATATTTAAAAAAAATAATAATTCATCACCGAATTTTATGGTCGCCGTTTTCATTAAAAACACTATCTCCATCAGAAAAAGCACTAAAACTTGGCCGTCAGTCAGGGTCTCAGATATCAGGGAAGTAATTGAATAAAACATACCAAACCTAACCTTATAGGTTTTAATGAAACCTAATCTAACCTTAACCACTAACCTACTACTAACCTAACTTACTAATACCTAACCTAACCTAACCTTATAGGTTTTAATGAAACTTAACCTAACCTTAACCTCTAAGTATACCTAACCTAACATTATAGGTGAAACCTAACCTAACTTTAACCTTGCATAAAATTCGGTGATGAATTTGTTTTTATAATGGGTTTCCGGAAAATAAAACTACGTATCTCCATTAGAAAAAGCACCTATTGTAGGCCAGGAAAAATTTGCCGGTGTCTCTGAAAACGACCGCGAAGTTCTCGTCCATTATAACCCTACTCTTGCAAAAACATAAATGATCACAAATTAGTATTCACCATCAGAACTTACCTATTACCTTTTTCTAATAGCTGTAACTAACCCTTCCTCTCACACTTCTTATAAATCCCTTCAGTTCCCTGCCTTTTAAAACTATTTATAGTGTCACAGGCTTCCCTTTCTCTGACCAGTGTCCATTCCTCGGCTGCCGGTTTATACTCTCGCCGGCGTGGTTAATCTAACCTAACCTGGACATTGGCACCTATCTCAACCTAAATGATCAAGCTATTGCTGGTATTTCATCCCTGAATGCAGAAACACGGGTAAAACCTGATTAAATGTATATATTGGATCCTGTAATATCAAGAATTGGAACACTCGACGACGGCGGCGAGTGTTCCGATCGGCGACAGTTCCAGGTACCCGGCTGCCTATCTTAAAAGAGTCTTAAGGGACGCAGTTTTAATCATGCAACCTATGGATCTCTTTTAGTGGTACCTTTAGTTACTTGGTGAGGTAATTAACAGATTAACCAACCAACAAAAAACACTTACGGGAATACTGAAGAGAGATATACGTAGCGATGGGCAGGAGTGGATAGACGTGGTGGGACCGTGGGATTAGTGACCCTGACCCATGACTCATGACCTGAAATAGGGTTAACACATAAATCACAGGAGGTGAATTGTGATGCGAGATTAACACAGGCGATATTGGACTCTTACGGCGGTAACGCGCTGCACTTTCGGTGCTGTGGGTTGTTGTTTTATCATATTTTATATATTCTAGACACTGGACAGGATGTGTAATGACGATGCTTACTGCCTGACACATGTTGACAGCCCCACCACACCTCAGGCCTGACCTATGTTGTCAGCCCCACCACACACCACACCTGCCTGCCACATGTTGCCAGCCCCACCACACACGACCATATGAACTGCGGCAGTGTGGAACATCAAGACAGTGCTTAAAATGACGACACAACATCGCCGCCAAGGACACAATCACAGGGTAACTTAGTGAAGTCCATTGCACGGCCTGTTGCACTTATTTCGATTATTAGTATGCATTTTCCTACTCTTGCAACAATATAAATGATCACAAATTAGTATTCACTATCAGAACTTACCTATATAAGTAGCTAGATGATGAAATCAGCTACAGGAGACGGTGTTCCTTCCCGCTGAAATGTCTGGTAAATCTTCTGGTAAGCCGCTACTAGACACAAGGACCACTCGTAGGTTACCAGGATACTTGCAATATCGTAAGTGTTTGCTGAATAGGGTCGTACCATGTGCGCGGAGGTACGAGGAAGTTTACCAGAGTTTTACCTCGTAAATGGTTTGCTGAATCCAGCCCTAGGGTAATAAGAACACAGGGGAGCTAATTAATGATGTCAAAGCGTACAGGAGATAGGTGCGAACAAGACGCGAACAGTGTCTCGTTAATTAAGAGGTGTTGTAATCTGCTTGCAAGTGTAGATTGCAGAACTATGAAGATATTTAGGGGAGATGAAATTAAAAAGGAATAAGAGAAAATTAAATAAATGAGAGAATGGAATAGAGTGAACAAGGTTAGGTACAACAAATTACGGGCCATAAATGTGACAGCTTGTTGTGACCACGGTTAAAAAAGGTACGAGGAAACTGACCGCGTGACAAGGATTAATGAGGAAATAAGATATGAAATGTAAACAGAGGGCTGAGCTGAACTTAGGGTAGGACAAGTGTGGGAACTGTATCTAGGCCTATGTGTACAAGATGCTTTTGGAATAAGGCATAGACAAATGAACGCCAAAGTTGGAGGCTGACACGCCTCACGTTAAAATAGCTAGCCAATGATGAAAGTGAATTCTGTAAAACTAAAATAAGGTGGAGTAAAGGACTTGAGAAAATATGTTGGAGGGAAATTGTTACCAATAAGGAAACATTAGGTAGGCGTGTCTAGGAGATAAGTTGAGAGAGAACTAAAATAAATGCCAATAACCTTAAAGGAAGAAATGGCTATATAAGATGAAACACAAGTTAAAGAGTCACCCTCAGACGACACCATGGGTTTCTTTGCTTTCATTAAGGTGAGTAGAAGCATTGTTGCACGGGAGTGAGTCATTGACTTTAGGGTGTAA
>JACEEZ010022257.1:75000-80000 GCA_016584305.1 Chionoecetes opilio
CAACCTATTAAAAAACACTATCTATTTCTATGTCCCTAATCTGCACCTCATGTTTTGTATTTATCATTATTTCTGTCATCCTGCTTGTTTACCTACCTACCTATACCTACCTCCCCTTGCTGTGATTCTCTCTGTATCTCTTCTCAAACTTTTCAGTCCTCAACACGTGTTTGTTTATCAACCTGTCTGTCTTTATGTCTGTCTGTCTTTACCACGCCCTAACAAAGTCAACGCCAGTCCGTCTGTTTATCTTCCCGCCCATGCGTTTCCCTTTCCCGTGGTCTCTCAGTTAAGCGATTGTTATCAGAAGGAAAGACTGATTCAGTGCGCAGTGTGAGTGACCCAAGTAGCCCAAAAATTACCCCAGGTGTCGTTTTTGAGCTAATGTTTCCCATTTAAATGCTGAAACCAGGTACGTTTTATGTGATTGGTCCGCGCGTTTGCTTACAGTGTGACGTCACGTGGACCCAATTCTCCTTGTTTTCCTCTCAACTATTCTTTCTCCTCCCTCGTCCCTTCGTAATGGACGAGGAGGATGGAGAAGAGGGGATATAAAGATTACAGGGGAAGAGGAATGGATATCGTGATGAGGGAGAGAAAGATTTAGGGGATGAGGGGATGGAGAGAGAGAGAGAGAGAGAGAGAGAGAGAGAGAGAGAGAGAGAGAGAGAGAGAGAGAGAGAGAGAGAGAGAGAGAGAGAGAGAGAGAAGAGAGAGAAGAGAGAGAGAGAGAGAGAGAGAGAGAGAGAGAGAGAAAGAGTGACAGAGTGACAGAAAGAGAGAGAGAGAGAGAGAGAGAGAGAGAGAGAGAGAGAGAGAGAAGAGAGAGAGAGAGAGAGAGAGTTGACATTTAAACACGCATACAATAACAATCTCCTCTCTCTCTCTCTTGAAAGAAGGAAAAATTCTCCTTTCTTTCAATGTCATACTTCCTTTTTTCTCTCTTCACCCCATAAATCATCTCATCTCTCCCCCTCTCCCTCCTTCTCTCCCTACTTCCCTCCATAACATTATAGTCAAGTTGCCGCCGTAAACTTTTTCTATAGAAATATATATTATACGGTTAGGAGAGCAAACTAAGCTTGTTTGCTACTTGTGTAACCTTTAGCATTTCTCAGAATTCGCCATCTTGAATTTTGCTTCTTTTTTTTATTCTGAATTTTGAACTTTTGATCTTGATGACATAGAGGGTTGTGTAATACCTCTTTTTAGGGGGTTTCCAGGACGGGGAGTCCATTTCTGGGGTTAATTTGGGGATATGGGGTGAATATCAAGGTCAAATCAGAGGTCAGAGATCAAATTTGGCCTAAAATCAGGAAAATCACTAATATTGACCGATTGTATGTGGTTCGTTGTCTTTTTATTCCAGCATGTCAGGTTTTACTAGGTTGGGTAGGTAGGTACACATATGCTTGCTATGTCTACGTGTAGGTATATCCTGGGTATCATTATATATTTTGCATTAAATTTAGTTTAGCAGGTTGAGCAATGGGTCATTGAACGCGCCAATATTCACCATGCACGCACTCACCACGGTGTGGTGACAAAGCAGTGCTCGTCAAGTCTCTTGGCGTCTTTGTCACAACTCAATCTGCTCCAGACGTGGTGCTGGTTGAAGGCGGTCAGCTTCTGTACCACGTTGTATGGCCAGTCTCCGGGACTACAGGAGATCTGGCTGCAAGTTTCGGCACTAGACTGGCCCACTACCCTCCTGTCTACTAGAAAGTCGTTCTGTTCGACAGATATGACCAAGAAGCTCCCAGTGCAAAGGACCATGAGCGGACAAGAAGAGGAAGAACCAAGGAAGTTCGGCTAACCGCAAATACTCTCCTTCCATGTCGAGAAGCTATTCTTCACAATTCCAAGAGCAAAAATATGCTCAACAACATTCTATGCGGCTATCAACCTCCACACAATATTCAACTCGTCAACAAGCTGGACTGTGTCGTTACCCATGATGAGGTAGACATAACCCTCTGCAACTACATGCTGAAAGCAGTGAAAGAAGGCGCCGAGACCATCCGCATCCTTAGTGATGACACTGATGTCTTTGTTCTCTAGGTGTACTGGACATCGAGGATGCAAGTTTCCGCTAAGATTGAAATGGAAAAATGGAATGGGGATGTCTTGGACATCAACGAAACTGTTCGGCGGTTAGGCCTGAGAAATTGCAGCCAATTTCTCGGTGTCCATGCACTGTCAGGCTGCGATACAGTGTCGTACCCTTTTGGAAAAGGAAATTTGTCAGCGCTCAAGCTCCTAGAGATAAACATTCCAGGTCTCGATCAAGTGCTCGGACAGCCAAGTGTGACCCACGCTCAGCTCCAGGAGACAGCATGCACCTTCTTCTTACCATTCTATGGACAGAAGAGCTGTACAACAATGAATGACACACGTGCTCACTTATACCGTTGCCGTAAGAAGCCTCCACCACTGAAGAAACTGCCACCGACTGATGCGAACCTGCAGCTGCATGTGCTCCGAGCTCATCTTCAGATGCTACTGTGGAAGGCAGCGGACCAATGTGATCCACTTGTAGAAGCTAGAAATATTGCCAACTTTGGTTGGAACATCGAAGGCTCCACCATCACACCGGCCGTCTCAACAGTGCCAGCTGCTCCCCAAGCACTCTTGGATGTAGTTAGCTGTAGCTGCACTGCAAAGGGCAAGGCTTGCAGTAGCACACGCTGCAGCTGCAGCAGAGCAGGCTTTTCATGCACGGACTACTGCAAGTGCGAGGGAGGAGACATTTGCTGTAGTCCTTTCACCAGCAAGCACATGGATATCGAAGACTACGAAGCGGAGCTAGATGTGGATAATGAATAAACAAACATATGATTTACTTCTTATATAATATTATATATATATATATATTATATAATATATATATATATATATATATATATATATATATATATATATTATATATATATATATATATATATATATATATATATATATATATATAATATATATATATATATATATATATATATATATATATTATATATATATGTATATATATATATATATATATATATATATATATATATATATATATATGTATATATATATATATTATATATATATATATATTATTATATATATATACCCCTGTATGTATATGGTGTATATATATAATATATATATATATATATATATATATATGTGCATTTCGTAATGGCTGACGAATAAATTCATATTCAAACCACATAAAGGTGATTTTTCCTGATTTTAGGCCAAATTTGACCTTTCGACCTCTGATTTGACCTTGATTTTGACCCCATATCCACAAATTAACCCCAGAAATGGACTCCCCGTCCTGGAAAACCCCTAAAAAGAGGTATTACACAACCTTCTATGTCATCAAGATCAAAAGTTGCAAATCGGCCACCGTCTTGAATTCTGAGAAATACTAAAGTTTGCAAATAGCAACCATGCTAATTTTTCTCTCCTAACCATATATAATACATTCCCCCAAAAAAGTTTACAGTAGTTAACATTGCAAGGTCAACATTTTGGCAACTAGACTATTACGTCTTCCCCTTAACAAGAACAGACTCCCTCCAGACCATTATTTCCTCCAATTTATTCTTCATCACTTTTTTCGCACAAATTTTCATGGCGTCCACTCACGTATTATCTCATGTGCTTATCCTCATATTTCTATTTTTAAGTTTCCTTTCTTACGTTCACCTCTCTTGAAGTCAGAGAGGCTGTAGCAAAGTTGAGGGGTGGAAAGGCAGCTGGTGTTTGTAATATCAGTGCGGAGCTCCTCAAAGCTGGGGGTGAGGCCATGATCCAGGGTTGCATGCTGTCCTGACTGCTGTGTGGCAATCAGGTACCATTCCTCCTGACTGGAAAAGGGGGCTGGTCGTCCCTATCTGGAAAGGGAAAGGGGACCGTCAGGACTGCAACTTACCGCGGTATTACACTGCTCAGCGTACCAGGCAAGGTGCTTGCCCATCTATTGCTGACACGGATTCGCAGCCATCTGGTGAAGCATCAGAGACCTCAGCAGTCTGGGTTCACGCCTGGTAAGTCAACAACGGACCGTATCCTAGCGCTTCGTGTCCTGGTGGAACGCCGACGTGAGTTTCGACAGGGGATGCTTGCAGCCTATGTGGATCTCAAGAAGGCGTTTGACTCAGTGCATCGTGAGTCACTCTGGGATCTTCTGCGACTTCGAGGGATTCCTGCAGGGACTATTGGTTTGATAACTGGTCTGTATTCTGGGACTGAGAGTGCTGTGAAGTGTGGGGCAGGTGTATCCGGCTTCTTTCCTGTGAATACAGGAGTGAGGCAAGGGTGCGTCCTTGCCCCATCACTTTTCTACGCTTGTATGGACTGGTTATTGGACAAGGTTGTAGATCAAAGTGATTGTGGAGCATCCGTCGGCAACACCAAGATCACTGATCTTGTTTTTGCCGATAATGCAGTAATCTTTGCTGAGTCGCTGGAGGTCCTGGTGATGGCTCTCGAGGCGCTGCACGAGGAGGCAAAGCCTTTGGGACTTGAGATCTCCTGGCTCAAGATCAAGGTCCAGGTGTTTGGAGACTTACTAGATGAAGCAGTACAGTCTGTTCATGCGTGTGGCGAGGACATTGAGATCTTGGAAAGTTTTACATACCTTGGTAGCGCAGTCCATAATGACGGCGGGTCACGTCAAGAAGTCTTACGGCGGATTGGCATAGCCCACGGTGCTATGGACTCGCTCAGCGGGAGTATTTGGCGATGTCGGTACCTGTGCAGGAGGATAAAGATCCGGATCTTCAAATCGCTTGTGATCCCTGTCTTACTCTATGGTTGTGAGATATGGACACTAAATAGTGACTTGAAGAGACGAATCAATGCCTTTGGTAATAAGTGTCTTCGCAGAATCATGGGGTATCGCTGGGATGATTACGTGTCAAATCAGCGATTGCACCGTGAGACTGAATCGAGGCCTATTACCTGCATAGTCCGTCAGCGCCAACTTCGGCTATATGGGCATGTGGACA
>JACEEZ010022257.1:82500-130000 GCA_016584305.1 Chionoecetes opilio
ACATGGTGATATCAATACATGTAGGTCTCTCGGGTTTGTGGGTATAAGTTTTGCTACGTTGGGGTGCATCATTTAGGTAGTGTGGGAGTACTACCATACCACCTGCCATACTACCTCACTGGGTGGCACGGTGGCTTCGTTGTTAATTAAAGGTGAGGTGGTGAGGTCAAAAGTGTGAATTGAGTCGGGTAATTATTAGGGAGTGGCGGATCTGTTTAAATATGGGTTCGGCTATGCTTACTCAGGTCAAATATCCTCTACACGTCCACACATACTCTTTCAGTCTTCATTTAGTATTGACCTCGTGAGTAGCAAGTACTACAGTGGAAGTCAAAGTGGTTGGCGTAGTTCCGTCGTGGCCATGGGTAAACACATGCGCGCAACAAGATCATAATATTCCCCCCTATAATTACCACAGAAAATGTACATAAACACTTACCACCAACAAATATTTTGTTGGGTTGCCTTTCCTCTTGATTGCTTGATGTAACCTTTGTGGGAAGGCCAATGTGTGTAAATTGTCTTCACTTAAGTTGCGCCACACGTCTAGGAGAGCAGCCTTGAGTTTTGGTATGGAACTTGTGTCCGTCTCTCTCAGTTTCCTTATCATTAGTGTTAAGCTCCGCGGACGCCGCCGCTCCGCTACTCCCGAAGGGGGGAAGGAAGGAAATTGCGTGCGCGGAAGCTCAACGGGGGGTGTTGATATACGTAGCTCCTGTTGTAGCGTCCCCCCAACCCGCTATGGTTCTATCCAATCGGTCGCTGGTCGTGGCATGACAAATAACCCCGGCACCTCTACCTGAAGGTGCTGGGTTGGGCTTTATCTCCTTGTACCGGCAGGTACGACGGGGCAGTGCCCGTAGCTTCGGAGATACGGGGAGCTTACCTCCCCAGGCTTATAACGCCCCGGGCTTTACCCGGGGGGCGACCCTCCCTGTTCCCCCCCGAGGCCCCTAGCTTGCATAGTTGCCCCGGGGTCAATCCATTATCGCCCGCCCCTGTCATGCACTGTCAATCATATAGATACATCACCATCTGCTGCGTCGCCTTCAGGAAGACCTGTATGTGGTGCTCAAGAGGTCCTAAGATCCTGTTGCCGGTGCCTCGTAATGCCCCGGGGTTCCGGGGGGGAAACCCAGGGAAAACCTCCTGAAGGAGGTATTTAGTAGTGCGTTGTAGTCGCGTAGAGTTGCACCTCCGGCCCACGCCCGCCGCTAGTGCCTGCCCCCAGCGCCCAGTGGTTCTCCAAGGGCCCTGAAGAGAGGTCACAGGGGTAGGTAGTGTGGAGGGACGTCATGGTCTCGTAGAGTAGCACTTCCCTACCCCCTGGGGCAAAGTGAGGGCGCCCCTTGGTTGCCCCACGGCGGATCCGGGAAGCCAGGCGGCCCCAGGGGAATCACCACCGGAGCGGGCAGTGTTGCAGGGACATCTTGGTCTCGTAGAGTTGCACTTCCCGCCCCTGGGGTTATGCGGGGTATTCCTTAGTCGTCCCGTCGAAGCTCGTCGTCCCTGGGGCAAAGTGAAGAGCCACAGGGGCAACGCCGAGCGCCGCTATTTGCCCCGCCGTGGCCCCTTCATATCAGGAGCCCAGGAGGAACACAGGGGCAAAGCCACCAGGGCAGGTGCCTGGCAGGACGTCGGGACTTCGTAGAGATGAGTAGCACCTGCCCCAGGGGACAAGCGGAGTGGCGGGCGTCGGGCGTCTGGTAAAGAAGGACGCGGCGTGTGTTGGCACGTACTTGAGCGCGTGGTATCTGGAAGGAATACCACCTAACTCGCTCACCGCGCTAAGACACTAGTCTCGTAAGATATCACCGCGACGCAATAATACGTGTGGCCACACCGCAGGGTATATAGAATCTGTCTTCTCTCCTCTGTGTTCCGCGGAGGGCCCAGCGTGTGGTGGGTACATGTCAAAGGTTATTTCAGTGCTGACATAAGTGTGAAGTGATGGCGTGAATTGAGGGATGAAGATTCAGCACTCTTCCTCCTTCTCCTCGCCTCCTCACCTTCTCACTCTCTCACACTCTCCCTCACCTTCTCTCACTCTCTCTCTCACTTTCTCTCGCTCTCTCCTTCTCCTCCCCTCATCTTCTCTTTCGCCGGGGGACGGGAGGGACCCTGAGCTGTGGTCAGCAAATGTGCAGGTGGGCGCCGGCCACCCCTTCATAGGGCTGATAAGGAAGATTGTTGTAAGCACAACATCAATTGCCTCTCTCTCTATCTACCCCCGTCATCAGTACTCTGCCTCTTCCTCCCTTCTCTTCCTCCTTCTCTTTCCCCATTTATTCTTCCTTCCCTTCTATTCCCCATTCTCCCAACTCTCCAGCCCTCACAATTAGAAAGAGCAAAAAATAAAGGCAATTTAACAGTGCCATTCAGAGACGTAGTTGCCATATGCCTCATATGTGAGAAGATATTCAGGGAGAGAGTGTTGTGCTGTGATAATTCATACACAAAGTTGTCTACATCTCATGTTTACCACAACATCGCCACTCTTGTCCTGTCAGATTTTCAGGGTAGGACTGTCTTCTCAAGTCTAAAAAATCGTAGGTCCGACAGTGACCCGGTCAGTAATCATCTAATTTTACTGATCAAGGCTGTAGTTGAGACATATCTGCAGGTGAGATATAAATACGCAGCCAGGCAGTTCACCGCCAGATATATATTCAATAACGGGACCCAAAGTAGGACTAAGATGAATAAACTAGTATTATTTAGTGGCATGTAAGTCTATTCAATATATAAAATGTAGTTTTAAGGACATGATGTCATGTATAATATGTAATGATATAATATGTAATATGGACCCAATATGCAATAATATACAATAATATGCAATAATATGATATGTAATATATGGTTAGCAGTAACACAGAAGTATAATTTCATACACCGTGATATCATTAAGTGCAAACAGTGTAAAAAGTGAAAAGAAAGAGTGGGTATCTCAGTCACCCAGTGCGTGACATTGCCCACAACAGTGTGGCGGACGGGGGAGAGCGGTGGCTTCACCAGACAACACAGCCCGCGCGGCTCAGGGCGTCTCCACCTCATACTACCTCCATGCTCCCTAACCCCCCCCCCCCCCCCGCTCACAGACACCCTTCCCACCCTGGCAGCAAAAACAGGCTCACGCACAAAGGTCACGGGTGCTCAGATGGGATGTGACATCAGGATGTTGCCCCTATACTACTCTGCCTCGGTTACTCTGCCATTCCATCCTGTCACACACCCTGCTGCTAACAACCACCCTCTGATACCATGCCAATCCACCCTGTCACACACCCTATTGCAATAACATCCATCCTTTGATACCCTGCCAATCCACCCTGTCACACATCCTACTGTAATAACAACCACCCTCCGATACCCCTGCCTACACCTACCCTGCCATTAAGTCCCCAACTACAACCTGTCCCTGCCAACCCTACCAGCATACTTTCTGTTCCCTGTCACTTATACACATATACCCTGACAAGATTACCTTCCTCTGTCATCAATTCATGCCTTCCCTGTCACCTAATAATACTGTAATGCAACCCTGCCACTGTTATTTAATAAGAACCACTCGCTATACCCCGCCACCAATTCCTTGTAGCCCCTGCCACGCCATAAATATTTGTTACCCTGTCAAATGTACCTTCTTTTAGATAATCTCATGTCTGTCAACTCGCCCTACACCCTGTCATAGAAGACATGTAACCCTGTCATACAAGACATGTCATCGATTCATTTCACCCTGTCACCCTTCCGTGCTCACCCATGTTTTCTCTCACGCACGCACACACACACACGCACACGCACACACACACACACACACACACACACACACCACACATACACACACACACGCACACACACGAAATAAAAAGTCAATCCCTTCGGTCCACCCTCTGTATATTCTCTCTCTCTCTCTCTCTCTCTCTCTCTCTCTCTCTCTCTCTCTCTCTCTCTCTCTCTCTCTCTCTCCTCTCTCTCCTCTCTCTCTCTCTCTCTCTCTCTCTCTCTCTCTCTCTCTCTCTCTCTCTCTCTCTCTCTCTCTCTCTGTATTCCGCCCTTCACCTTTACACCTTACACACTATTTTTAGGCATTGTCACTCTGGCCGTTCCTGCTAATGAAGAGCACGAATGATAATTATGCGAAAAATATATAAAATTATTAAATGATAATAATCACATTTTCACAACTACTACCACCCTCACCACCACTGTCACCACTACCACAACTCCCCAATATTACTATTGTTTCGTCCGTCTGTCTGTTTGTCACACTATAACAGGGCTTTCACGGTACATATTATTCATAGGAGAACATAAGTAGAACAGATACCGGGAGATCTATTGGTCTATAACGAGGGTATCTACTGAAATACATTATTATTATTATTTTATTTTTTTACATTTGTGCCTATAGCGCCTGTAGGCAGTGGTGACCCAGGGCTCGGATGGTAGGCTCTGGAGGTTCACTTGAGGGCTGTGTGGGTTGCCCCTCGCCCGTGGTGGCGCAGGCAGGATTTTTATAGTGACGCCTCTGATTAGAGGCTCATGCCGCCCCCCTGTGTCCTCCGATGCACTCGAAATCGAAGGTAGAGTTAATGGGCAGGGATTGTGGGTGTTCTTAGGCCACTCGAAGGTGCAGAAAAGATTTTGGTTTTCGTCAGGGATCGAACTCGGGTCACCGAGAACGCCACTCGGAGACGCTAACCACTCTGCTACCGCCTCCCCAAACATTTTTTTTTTTTTTTTTTTTTTTTACGTCACAAAGGACTGGTCAAGGGCACAACAAAAATGGGTTACACAAAGCCCGCTTTGTTGCCAGTCCCAATAAAGAAGACAGTAAGAGAATAAAATAAAAAAGAGGGGTGGGTCAATTTAGTTCGGGAGGTGTCTTGTTACTCTTCTCTTGAAAAGATTTAAGTCGTAGGAGAGAGGAAAAATAGAAACAGGAAGAGAGTTCCAGAGTTTACCAGTGAAACAGAGTTTACCAGTGATTGAAGGAGTAAAGATACTGATTAACTCTTGCATTAGGAAGATGGACAGAATAGGGATGAGAATGAGTAGAAAGTCTTGTGCATCGAGGCCGCGGGAGGAGGGGAGGCATGCAGTTAGCAAGTTCAGAAGAGCAGTGAGCATGAAAATAACGGTAGAAGAGAGCAAGAGAAGCAACATTGCGGCGGTGATTTAAAGATTGAAGACAGTCAGTCAGAGGAGAGGAGTTGATGAGACGAAAAGTTTTTGACTCAACCCTGTTTAGGAGAGCTGTATGAGTGGATCTTCCCCAAACATGTGAGACATACTCCATACATGGGCGGATAAGGCCCCTGTAGAGAGCAAGCAATTGGGAGAGAGAAAAAAAGGACGCAGACGCCACAGGACACCTAACTTCTTAAAAGCTGTTTTAGCAAGAGATGAGATGTGAGATTTCCAGTTCAGATTTTTAGTAAAGGATAGTCCTAGAATGTTCATTGTAGAAGGAGATAGTTGATTGTCATTGAAGATGAGGGGATAGTTATCTGGTAGGTTTTGTCGAATAGATAGGTGAAGAAATTGGGTTTTTGAGGCATTGAACAAAACAAGGTTTGCTCTGCCCATATCAAAAATTATAGAAAGATCAGAAGTTAGGCTCTCGGTGGCATCTGTCCGTGAATCACTTAGTTCCTGTTGAGTTGGACGTCTAATAAACGACGTTGAGAAATGCAGCGTAGAATCATCAGCGTAGGAGTGGATAGGGCTTTGAGTTAGACTTAGAAGATCATTAATGAATCATAGAAAGAGAGTGAGCGATAGGACAGAACCCTGGGGAACACCACTATTGATAGATTTAGGAGAAGAACAATGTCCGTCTACAGTAGCTGCAATAGAACGGTTTGAAAGGAAACTTAAGATGAAGGTACAGAGAGAAGGATAGAAACCGAATGAGGGTAGTTTGGAAATTAAAGATTTGTGCCAGACTCTATCAAAAGTTTTTGATATGTCAAGGGCAACAGCAAAAGTTTCACCGAAACCCCTAAAGGAGGATGACCAAGATTCAGTTAGGAAAGCTAGAAGATCACCAGTAGATCGCCCTTTACAGAAACCGTACTGACGATCAGATAGAAGATTGTGAGCAGATAGATAGATGCTTAAGAATCTTCTTATTAAGTATAGATTCAAAAACTTTAGAAAGGCAGGAAGTCAAAGCTATGGGACGGTAGTTTGAAGGATTAGAACGGTCTCCCTTCTAAGGAACAAGTTGGATGTGAGCAAACTTCCAGCAAGAAGGAAAGGTGGAAGTAGATAGACAAATACGGAAAAGTTTGACTAGGCAGGGTGCAAGCATAGAAGCACAGTTTTTGAGAACAATAGGAGGGACTCTGTCAGGATCGTAAGCCTTCCGAGGATCTAGGCCAGAAAGGGCAAATAAAACATCATTACGAAGGATCTTAATGACAGGCATAATATAGTCAGAGGGTGGAGAAGAAGGAGGAACAAGCCCTTCATCAACCAGAGTGGAATTTTCAGCAAAGGTTTGAGCGAAGAGTTCAGCTTTAGAAATAGATGAGACAGCTGTGGAGCCATCTGGGTGAAGCATAGGAGGGAAAGATGACGAAAAAAAATTGTTAGAGATGTTATTAGCTAGATGCCAGAAGTCACGAGAGGAATTTGATTCAGAACTACTAACTATCAAACTACATGTAAGAGAACAGTTGATAAAGGATACTGTGCCCTTAAAGAGGATAGGAACATGAACGTTTCATAGTGAAGAATGAGAGGATTGAAGTATTCTTACTAACAACTACCACTAACACTAATCAATCCGGAGGATGTTAATAATATAACTCACCGGGAAAAATATAAATTAATTTACTTAACAGTACGCGACGCGTACTGTTAAGTAAATTAATTTTTAGGGTAAATTAATTAATTTAGGGTACGCCGTAGGTCCAATGAAAAGTGAAATATAGATTATTTCGAATTTGGCAGGGTGTTTTCTTATGTAAAATTTAATTTTAAGGGTGGTTTGTTCCCTTCAACTTTCTGGTTTGAGCACTTCTTGCTATGCAAAAATGGACTTTTACATTTATATGCAAAACATAGCTTAAAGTGCGCTTTTGCATAGTAAGAATTGCTCAAATGCAAAAATGGAAGGAGGTCAAATCGTCTTAGAATTCTATTTTACATAGGAAATTGGCATGCCAAAGTTGAGAAAAATAATTTTTGTCATACGGCGTACCCTAACCAGGGTACCAAAATATTTGGATTGGGTTACGATGGGAGGAAGGACAAGACCAGGGCGATGGTGCCCGACAGCTATGGGAAACTGCACCCAAGGTTGATCAGGGAGGAGCATGTGTCAGTGACAGAGGAGCCATCTGGAAGGTACCTTTGGCACTTTGTACCAGAGGACCCGGTGCCACCTGAGAAGCCTGCGTTCAAGGTGGCTCAGGCTCTCTATGATCTGCTGGTGACATACGACTCCACCGACTCACTGATCGTACTGCAAGGTGACTCAACTAGGGCCAACACGGGGTGGAAGGGTGGTACTCACGCCCATTTGGAGAAGATGCTGGGACGCAAGCTCTTCTGGAGTATATGCGTGTTGCACACAAACGAGTTGCCCCTGCGCCACCTTATCACCAGCATCGACGGGCCTACCTCATCTGACACTGGCTTCACGGGTCCAGTGTGCAGTCTGCTGTCCAGCGTGAATGAGATACAGTACAACGCAGAGTTCAGAGGAGTGCCAGGCGGTGAAGATCTCACGGACATACCGGAGTATATCCTGGTCAACATGTCCACTGACCAGCAGGTCTCCTACCAGCTGGTCCAGGCTGTGAAGCGGGGCGTTCTCCCGTCCGAGCTGCAGGAGATCAAGTGTGGCAAGGTGTCCCTCTCCAGATGGCTCACCACAGCCCAGTCGCTCGTGTACATGTGGACCAGAAAGCATGGACTGACTGGTAAGGAACTGAACACCCTGGAAATCCTAGTCAATTACTGCCTGCAGGTGTACTTCAAACTCTACTACGACATCAAGGTTCAGCACAGACTAGAGGACGGCGCCAAGCACATCCTCACGCAGCTCAGAGTGATGAGGTCGCAGCCCAAGAAGGTCCAAACAGCTGTGACCTTCTACGTGCGGACAGGAGCAGTTTAGGGTACGCCGTAGGTCCAATGAAAAGTGAAATATAGATTATTTCGAATTTGGCAGGGTGCTTTCTTATGTAAAATTGAATTTTAAGGGTGGTTTGTCCGCTTCAACTTTTTGGTTTGAGCACTTCTTGCTATGCAAAAATGGACTTTTATATTTATATGCAAAACATAGCTTAAAGTGCGATTTTGCATAGTAAGAATTGCTCAAATGCAAAAATGGAAGGAGGTAAAATCGTCTTAGAATTCCATTTTACATAGGAAATTGGCATGCCAAAGTTGAGAAAAAGAATTTTTGTTATACGGCGTACCCTAGACTACGTGTCCAGTCTGTTTTTTAATGTAAATGTAGTTATTGTGCTGCCTTCGACAACATTAGCTGGTAATTTGTTTCACCGATTAACGACTCTGATATTGATTATTTTGGGGGGGGAAGTCTGTGATGAAACGCTCACTATTCAATTTTGGTCAACGTTTCATCACAGATCTCCGAAAAAATTATTTCAATGTCAGAGTTATTAATCGGTGGAACAAATTACCAGCAAAAATTATTGAGGAGGATGAGGATAAGGTGGAGGAGGAGGAGGATGATAAGGATGAGGAGAAGGAAGAGGAGGAGGAGGAGAAGGAGGAATACAAAGGAATACAAAGGAAACACAAACAGCAATAGACCGATAGGTCCTTACAAGACTGTTTGCTTTAACTATACTACACTAACTAGATAATAAGAGAGAAAGGATAGGAAGTAGAAGGCTCCTCCTCACCCACCCATCCCTCCAGCCGAAGCTGGCCGGAAAAGAAGTGATACCATGCAATATAGAAAAACTGCATGGAATTTGTGAGGAAACTACATGGAATTTGTGAGGAACGGAGGAGGAGGAGGAGGAGGAGGAGGAGGAGGAGGAGGAGGAGGAGGAGAAGGAGGAGGAGGAGGAGGAGGAGGAGAAGACAGCTTTTTCTCTCACTCTCTCTCTCACACACACACGCACATTAAAGCAATCCTTACAATTCTCTCTCTCTCTCTCTCTCTCTCTCTCTCTCTCTCTCTCTCTCTCTCTCTCTCTCTCTCTCTCTCTCTCTCTCTCTCTCTCTCTCTCTCTCTCTCTCTCTCTCTCTCTCTCAGTTTTCTGTAAACAAGGTCTTGACTACTGAGTGACGGATCGCCTCCCGTCACACCCATTTCACTCCTGCCTCTGTCTGTCAGGCGAGGGAGGGAGGAAAAGAGGGAAGGGAAGGGAAGGGAGGGAGTGAGAGGCACGTGACACGAATGGAAGGGAGGTAAATGGCGAGGGAGGGGAGATCCTATTCAGGAGGAGGGAGTAGGAGGGAGGAAGAGGAGGAACAGGAGGAAGAGGAGGAGGAGGGAGGAGGTTTGTGGTGGTTGTCATTTCATGCTTGAGTGTCACAAAATAGATTAATGACTTTATTACAGCTGAGAGAGAGAGAGAGAGAGAGAGAGAGAGAGAGAGAGAGAGAGAGAGAGAGAGAGAGAGAGAGAGAGAGAGAGAGAGAGAGAGAGAGAGAGAGAGAGAGAAGAGAGAGAGAGAGAGAGAGAGAGAGAGAGAGGAGAGAGAGAGAGAGAGAGAAAAAGAGAAAGAGAAGAAAAAAAGAGAAAGAGCAAGAGAAGAGAAAGAGAGAGAGAGAGAGAGAGGAGAGATATATATATATATATATATATATATATATATATATATATATATATATATAGATGAAGAGAGAGAGAGAGAGAGAGAGAGAGAGAGAGAGAGAAATGGGGTCACGTAAGAGGAAGATAAACAAAGTAGATACACACACAGACATGAGTTTACACAATGCCTACAAACACATACACACACACACACACAATATATATATATATAATATATATATATATATATATATATATATATATATATATATATATATAACACACACACATACACACAACACACACACGGACACACACACAGGCAAATCGACCACTTAAGCCGCCCACACACACACAATCTCTAAGCCTCAGACAACACACACACACACACACAGGTGCCAAAACAAAGTGACAACCAGAGAGCTTCACAGAGAGGTGTCACTCGGGCGATATAACATGGCGCGCCATTTTGATTTCATGGACGACAGCGATCCTAGCGGAGGGGTGGTGCTCTGACAGTCGCCCGTGCAGATACAGGGGGAATCGCTACTCCTTTTGGTGATGATGGGGTGATAATGGAAGGTGGGAGAGAGGGAAGGAAGTAGATATGAGAGAAGTAAAGGAGGAGTAAGGAGTAAGGAAAATATTGGAGGGATGAAGAGAGTCAGAAGAGGAACTGACGAGGAAATAAAGAAGGAATCAAAGAAGGGAGGGAATTCCTCCACTCACCCATTACCCATCAGCCCACACCCATTCACTCACCCATTACCCCCACCCATTACCCATCACCCACCATCCATTACCCATCACCCCACACCCATTCGCTCACCCATTTCCCATCACCCCCAACCCATTCACTCACCCATTACCCATCATCCCCTACCCATTCACTCACCCATTACCCATCACCCCACACCCATGCACTCACCCATCACCCCACACCCATTACCCATCAGCCCCACCCATTACCCATACCCCCACCCATTCACTCACCCATTACCCATCGCCCCCACCCATTCACTCACCCATTACCCATCACCCCCAACCCATTCACTCACCAATTACCCATCACCCCCAACCCATTCCCTCACCAATTACCCATCACCCCCCACCCATTTCCTCACCCATTACCCATCACCCCCAACCCATTCACTCCCCCATTACCCATCACTCCCCCCCATTCAATCACCCATCACCCTACACCCATTACCCATCACCCCCACCCCACTCACCCATTACCCATCACCACCCACCCATTTTGACTTCAGCCAAAACAAAATGTGTGTGGGGGGGGAGAGGGTATTGAGATTGGAGACAATTTATTGGAATGACGGGGCTTCGGTATGAAATACAAAAGGAACAAAAGGTTTAATAACAAAAAAATACATCCATCAATACCACTTCAGTTCATTATTTCAACTTAATCTATAATAATATAAGCGAAAGTGTGTGTGTGTGTGTGTGTGTGTGTGTGTGTGTGTGTGTGTCTGTCTGTCTGTCTGTCTGTCTGTCCGCGATAGGTGCCGCCCCCTGTGACGGAATCCCATCATATGTCACAGTTTTGGAATCAGGTTGACCAGGGGAAGGTTTTAAGCTCACTTATAGGATGATCCGATCACTTTTTTTTCTTTTTTTTAGCAGCCTATTAGCGAGAACTGTGAAGAAGAAAAAGTGGGTTGCGAGAATTGAGGAAACCTTGATGTAGGGTGATGGGTAATAGGTGAGTGAATGGGTGGGGTGATGGGTAATGGGTGTGGGGTGATGGGTGAGTGAATGGGTGGGGGGTGATGGGTGATGGGTGAGGGAATAGGTGGGGGGTGATGGGTAATGGGTGAGTGAATGGGTGTGTGGTGATGGGTAATGGGTGAGTGAATGGGTGTGTGGTGATGGGTAATGGGTGAGTGAATGGGTAGGGGGTGATGGGTAATGGGTGAGTTAATGGGTGGGGGGAATACATACATTTCAGGAAAGTTAGAAGGGGCTATCTGGAGAGTCTGTGTTTGGTGGGCCGAGGTGGTGGGTAATGGGTCTATCTGGAGAGTCTGTGTTTGGTGGGCCGAAGGCCCACCAATAGCCCTCCGCTGGAGCTAGCCAAAAAGTCCGCCCGGAGGGCGGCTTTGCTTTCAGGAAAGTTAGAAGTGGCTATGATGTTAATGGATTGGCGTTAATACATACATTTCTACATCCATGATTACAGGAAAGTTAGAAGGGGCTATCTGGAGAGTCTGTGTTTGGTGGGCCGAAGACCCACCAAACACAGGTGGTGGGCCCTTCGGCCCACCAATAGCCTTCCGCAGGAGCTAGCCAAAAAGGCCGCCCGGAGGGCGGCTTTGCGGCTAGTCATCTATATAATAATATAAGCGAAAGTGTGTGTGTGTGTCTGTCTGTCTGTCTGTCTGTCTGTCTGTCCGCGACAGGTGCCGCCCCCCGTGGCGGAATCCCATCATATGTCACAGTTTTGGAACCAGCTCGACCAGGGGAAGGTGTTAAGCCCACTTATGAGATGATCCGATCACCTTTTTTTTTATTTTTTTTTTAGCAGCCTATTAGCGAGAATTGGAAAAAAAAATGTGGGTTGCGAGAATTGAGGAAACCTTGATGTATGGTGATGGGTAATGGGTGAGTGAATGGGTGGGGTGATGGGTAATGGGTGTGGGGTGATGGGTGAGTGAATGGGTGGGGGGTGATGGGTTGGGGGTGGGATGGGTGAAGGAATAGGTGGGGGGTGATGGGTAATGGGTGAGTGAATGGGTGTGTGGTGATGTGGGGTTGATGTGGTTGGGGGTGATGTGAATGGGTTGGCGTTAATACATACATTTCTACATCCATGATTTCAGGAAAGCTTGAAGGGGCTATCTGGAGAGTCTGTGTTTGGTGGGCCTTTGGCCCACCAAACACAGGTGGTGGGCCGAAGGCCCACCAATAGCCCTCCGCAGGAGCTAGCCAAAAAGGCCGCCCGGAGGGTGGCTTTGCGGCTAGTACTACATATATTTGCGTCTTAGGGTATTGAAAAGTCACAACACCTTGCACAGTAATGATATAAGCATTTTGACACTTTTGACCCCCCTAAAATTTAGGGGGAACTCCCAAGTCTGGGAACCCTGTAACCACTTCAGTTCATTATTTTAACGTAATACTACATATATTTACGTCTTAGGGTATTGAAAAGGCACAACACCGTGCACTGTAATGATATAAGCATTGTGACACTTTTGACGGAAGGCCCCATCCGCATGGCGGCGCCACCGGTTCAAAATCCAAAATGGCGCGGCCCGAGTGACACCTCTCTGTGAAGCTCTCCGTGACAACCCTTAGCTATACAACCTGATGGAGGGATGGAGGGAGGGAGGGAGGGAGGGAAGGAAGGAGAGGAGGGAAAGGAGATGAAGGAGACGAGACGAGAGGAAAGAAAGGTGTGATAAACTGAGGGATGGTAAAATAGAAGAGGCAAACATTAGGGAGATAATACAAAGGAATACAAAGGAAGAACAGACAGTAACAGCCCTACTGGGCCAAACGAGGATGCCTGTGTGACTATTTTCTACCACTATAGCTTCTACATGTTAGAGGTAAAAAAAATAGCAAAGTTGAATGCTCCTCCCCACCCTCCTCTCCCTCCGGTTGAGGCCGGCAGGAAAAAAGTGAGAAAAAAACACCCTACAGTATTGAGAAACTGCCATGGAATTTGATAAGAACGATTGAAGGAGAGACATACTCTAAACTAAAGCTAAAGCTGCAAAACTAACACAAATAAAATTCCGTAGGCATTTGATGCTAAGTATTTACCTAGTTTGTTTTAAACGCATCAGCAATGTTACTATTAACTACTCGTGCTGGAAGAGAGTTCCAAGTATTAACAAATCTATTAAAGAAAAAGTGCTTCGGTTCATGTGACCGAAGACGCTTGCCAATGATCTTGCATTCATTACTACGAGTAGTGCTTGTCAACTCAAATTCAAATAGTCGATTATGTTAACATTATCGAAGCCATGGAACATTTTAAACAATTTTATTAAGTCTCCTCGCAACCTACGTTTTGACAAACTGACCAAGTTAAGTTCTTTCAATCGCTCTTCGTTATGCTTGTTTCGCATGCGCGGAATAATTTTAGTAACTTTTCTTTGTATTCTCTCTAGCTTGACTCTATCTTTTCTATAGTAGGGTAACCAGAACTGAACGCAATATTCAAGATCAGGACGCACGATCGCATTGAAAAATGTATGAATGACTTTCGATATCTTACAGGTGAGGCCTTCGTCAATATCGTTTACATTGATTTAAAAAAAGTACAGGACCTAGTATAGATCCCTGCGGTACACCACTTAAAACATCTTGCCAGCTAGATGCTTTTCCATTAATTACAACGTGCTGCTTTCTCTCAGAAAGCCAGTCTTCAAGTTAATTTAAGATATTTCCAGTTATGCCGTGCGACTATAATTTCTTACGTAAACGCTTATGGGGGACTTTGTCGAACGCTTTTTCAAAGTCAAGATAAATCACATCTACTGCTTTCGTCTCGTCGAACGTGCTTTATACATCATTAAAAAAGTCTAACAAATTTGTGAGGCAAGAACGTTTATTACGAAAGAGTTTTTAATCAGATAATTTTCTTATAAGAATTTTACCACATTGTCTCGTATTATAGTTTCCATTAATTTACAGACGACGGATGTAAGGCTGATCGGTTTGTGGTTGCTCGGTTGTGTCAAATTACCTTTTTTTCTGTATTGGAGTAACATTTGCAAGGTTCGTATCGCGCCGTAGTCTTTCGAACTCTATTTTATCATTTTCATTTTGAGATAACAAGTATTTACGGTTGGCCCGTTTTTTCTGTAAAAGCCCAGATTCAATTTGGCTTTTCCATAATTTTGGTTTATTTTGATTATTACGTGGACGACTTTTACGGACTGGAACACAAGACGTTACAGCCTTATTCAAAATATTGTTATATATCTCCCATGATTCGTCTATATTCGTCGTAGGAACTAGAAGTGTTAATAAGCTTAGAGTAACTGACTTCAGAAAGGTTAATTATGCAGTATTAAGAAGACACCTGGAGGGGATTAACTGGGTGTGGGGTGTAGGATGGAGGGGAAGGTGGGGTCTGAGGTCCGGACGGAGAGAGGTGTCAGTGAGGTCAGTGCTGATGTGGATTATACATTATTTGTAAGTAATTAAATTGCAGGTCAGAAAAAGAATATTCCTTATAGGGCGATAAGATCAAGGAAAAACGACCCCGAATGGTTGACTGCGAACTTAAAACACAACATTGGAGTAAAAAGTAACATGCACTTAAGGGTTCAAGGCAGGACAGGTGAGCAGAGAGCAGTATAACGTGATGGCTAGGGCAGTGAAAAGATGAACAAGAGCAGCAAAGAACAATTATGAGGTTAAGGTCGCTGGCTTTGCAAAGACCAACCCTAAGGGATTTTTTCAGGTCCTTAGGATAAAGACTAGGGATTTAGTGGGACCGTTGAAATCAGAGCAGGGTGATGATGATATGCGTAAAATTTTAAATGAGTATTTCTTCAGTGTCTTTACTCTGGAGGATATACAGATGGTACCTGATCGTGAACATATTTTTAGAGGAAAGGATGATAAGAAACTCAAAGATATTGTGATAACTAGGGAAATGGTAGAATAGGGTATAGATATAATGAATTATTTTATGTCACCAGGACTAGATGAAGTTTATCCAAGCGTATTAAAAGAATGCAATGAGGTTATTATTGAGTGGTTAGTGCACATTTTTAGAAAAACGGTTGATATAGGGGAGGTGCCGTTAATGTGGAGGAAAGGAAATCTAGTTCCTATAATATTTAAGAAGGTTGGTAGAGGATTAATGTCAAGTAAATTACCAGGACATATTAGTGTCTACTGGTCTGGCATGAACAATAGGGTGGAGCGTTTTTGGGGGGTATTTCCATTTTTTTGTTAGAACGTTTGCGACTAGTGCGGCAAAGTTGCGAAATCACACCAGTATAACGATGTTAAAATATTAGAACATACAAATAATTTCTTAAGGCGGCCCAACGCGATCGAAGTTTGATTTTTTCAAAATTTTCAAAATTTATACGTTTTTGCACTTTTTTGGCAAATAACCAACCTTATTTATTATTTATAAATTGCAACTACTGTATGAAATATGTGCAACGTATTCACGTAAACGTGGGTAAAATTTGAAGCAGAAATTCAAATATCTTCAGGTGGCCCAACTCAGTTATGTGTAGAAAAATATGTTAAAACTCGATATTTTAATTTATTTCATCAAGCAGGACCAGTATGAGTGATACAACTGACACATATATCCAATATGAAATAGGCCAGAACTCACAACGGAGAGGTGGCTGTCAGCAATCAGCGCCGCGCTTTTCTCACCAATTAGCGCTGCGCTTATTATATTTTCTCACCAATCAGTGCCGCGCTTATTCTAACCAATCAGCGGCAGTTACCGCGACACCAACCACCAATAGCTACGTACTGCGCTGCCGTGCGCTGGGTTTATAAGCAAGAGCTCACGGCTGAGAGACTACTTTGCCCGCAGCCAGCGCAGTGTCAACATATCCACTCTCCAGATCGACTCACTGCAACTCGGTTCTTGACTTCCACTGTTACGACGTACGTGAAGGCTGTGTTGCGCTCACGCTATCATGGCAGGCTTGGCGTCGGCAGCATCTGCTGCGGTACGCACTAGACTAGAACTTTCGTCTCCGATCTTTGGCAGTGCTTGTGATTTCACAGGAGATCAACTCCCAAGTTACAGGGATGTCATGAAATGTTTTCTTCTGCAAAGGTACGACTGCAAGATACAGGGTTCAAATAAAGATCCTGCAGTGAGAACAATTTATACTATTGTCGAGGAAAAATTGAGGGAAATATACGCCAGAGCATCAATCCCAACACTATCCAAGCCACGCATCGTGACCATGATTGAGGCTTATCAATCTAAGTATAAAAAATTTTCAAGAAGAAAATTGAAGCATTTGCGGAGAATTCGCAGAAACTTTTCGACATAGCAGCTTGTAAATGCGCGTTTCGTCCACTGTGTCACTGTCCTCGCGATTCGAAAGTACCTGTATTAGAGGAAGCATTTCTTACTGATCAGAGGACACAGCGGAAGATGTATATCGGAAGACTAGATAAAAAAAACAAGCAATGTTCTTGCGAAACGTAGTGCAAGAAACGTCAGAGATGAAAAGGATTCAGGATCAGGAGGAGCCACCACATCGGTAAGTGATCAGCAATTTCATGAATCACCGAGTAAATCCTTCATGAATATATCATCTGATGAGGATTATGTTCCTCCAAAAAAAATTCAGATATTGATGCGAAAACAATCATAAGATAAAGAGGCAAATAAAGAAACACAAAACAAAATTACTCTGTCTTCTTTTGCTGAAGCCTGTGATAGAACCGGTGTGTCAGATCGTGCTGCAGCTCTTTTATCGAGCTCCTTAATGGAAGACGTTGGTCTAATCACAGAGGAAGATTCATCGAAAGTTATTGACCGCAGCAAAGTAAGAAGAAACAGACAGCGCCACAGAAACGTTCTATCAACTGAACACAGGGAAAAGCACAGAGATGTTGGCAGTATTTACTTTGATGGTAGGAAGGATGTGACAATGATCACAGAAAAGATTGGAGACAGACATCACAGAAAAACAGTCACAGAAGAACATATCTCGGTACTTTCAGAACCAAATTCAACATATCTTGGTCATTTTACTCCTGGAAGTGGTTCTGCTCGTAGCATTACAAATTGCCTGTTCAATTTTGCAGAAATAAATGACTTATCTTTCGATAATCTAATAGCTCTCGGCTGTGATGGAACAGCTGTAAATACTGGCTGTAAAGGAGGTGCTATCAGGATCATTGAAGAACGTCTCGGTAAACCGCTACATTGGTTTGTTTGCATGTTGCACGGTAACGAACTTCCTCTCCGCCATCTCATTGAAAAACTCGATGGGAAAACAAGTGGACCTCGAGGCTTTACTGGCGCAATTAGAAAGCAGCTGGCAGACTGCGAGAAACTCCCAATAAAGGAATTTGCTCACGTGCAATCGGACCTCAGTCTTCTTTCTTCTGATTCGTTGAGCACAGACCAGAAATACCTCTATGAACTTCATCAGTCAATTTCAACTGGTGTAGTCTCTGAAGAACTGGCAGCTCGTCAACCAGGAAAGATGAATCATGCCAGGTGGCTCACGACAGCAAACCGAATACTTCGCCTGTATGTAGGAACGGACGATCCTACGGATGTGTTGAACACATTGGTCACTTTCATCATGAAAGTTTATGCACCAATGTGGTTCCGCATTAAATCACAACCACACGTACGAGATGGTGCCAAACATGTCCACAGGACGTTTAAACTCCTCCAAGGATTAGATAACAGTATCGTCAGCGTGGTTTAGCCAGTCATACAGTGAAATGCATTCTTTGCTGCTCCGGAAAATATCCTGCTCAGCATGATTCAGGATGAACGAATAGATGTTCGAGAACTGGGATGGCGTCGAATTAAGAGAGCCCGCACTTACAAAGAAGACCGTCCGCGTCCACGCCAGCTCACGATTCCAGCTTACTATTCGATAGCGAGGATTACATCAATATGATTGATTGGCAATCTTGTGACTTACAGGAGCCTCCCCTGACGATGACTCTCTCGGACGAAGAGATCAACCAAAACATATCCGCAAAAACGTCCTTCGTTCACGAACCTTTCCCGTGTCACACACAAGCAGTAGAGCGAGTTATAAAACTCGTAACAGACGCTTCAGCTGCAGTGTGTGGACACAATTCAAGAGATGGATTCATCCGTGCGCGGCTCGCATCTAGAGCAAGAATACCGTCGTTTGAGTCAAAAAAGCAGTACAAAACGAAGTGAAGCTAACACTATTAGTAAGTACCGTGGTACGGGCAATGTCGGGCACACATATAGACTTATTAAATATTCAGTCATGATGGATATCAATCTATGCCCTTGATTTGGTGGTTGGAGGTTAGGGCGTGGGTGGAACTCGAAGTACAGCCACCTCCCCGTGGTGAGTTCTGGGTTATTTGAACCTTACTTCTGTAAGGAAAAATAAGCGAAGAGCTGTACTATGTGACATGTATTGTATAGTGTATACTTTGATCGATGTTTGACGACTCATACTGGATAATGTGGGTATATGTGCCCAGCGTGATGAAATAAATTAAAATATCGAGTTTTAACATATTTTTCTACACATAATTGAGTTGGGCCACCTGAAGATATTTGAATTTCTGCTTCAAATTTTACCCACGTTTACGTGAATACGTTGCACATATTTCATACACTAGTTGCAATTCATAAATAATAAAGAAGGTTGGTTATTTGCCAAAAAAGTGCAAAAACGTATAAATTTTGAAAATTTTGAAAAAATCAAACATCGATCGCGTTGGGCCGCCTTAAGAAATTATTTGTATGTTCTAATATTTTAACATCGTTATACTGGTGTGATTTCGCAACTTTCCCGAAAATCCAAAAAAAAAAAAAAAGGAAATCGCTCCACCCTAATGAGCAATGGTCACCGTCTCCGGGGAGTAGCTATAGGCATCTCCAGCAAACTGCAGCCGTCTGTTGTTGAAGTTACTCCGGTTGATGAGCGTATAATGCGGGTGAGGATGAAACACACTCTGGGTTTCATGTCTCTTGTTGCAGTGTACGCTCCTACCAAGGTGCGTGAAACAGAAGAGAAGGATATGTTCTACGCCAAACTCGACTCTGTATTAGACCAGTGTCCTCCTCGGGACACGCTCATTGTCTTGGGCGACTTCAATGCTACTACTGGCACTGCGAGAGATGGCTATGAGTTATGTGTTGGTCCCCATGGCTCCGGTACCAGAATCATTAACAGTTATCTCTTTCTGAATTTTGCAAGGTCCAGAAGGTTGAGAATTACAGGTTCTTGGTATCAGAAACCAGAGCTGCACCGCTGGACATGGTATAGCAATGACGGAGAGGTAGCTAAGGAGAGGACCACGTCCTCGTTAGTACTCGTTGGAGGATCCTCCAGAACTGCAGGGTTTACCGGAATACTGAGTTCTTTGCACATACTGATCACTAGCTGATATTTGCACTGGCTGATCACATACTTGTTGTTGCTATATTTAAGCTTCATGTCAAGTCCAGATGAATCTCAAGAGGCAATCATACTGTGTTTCATCTTGAGAAGCTGAAGGACTTGACATGTGCCCATGAGTACGCGGTGGCAGTCTCAACCCGGTTTGATGTGCTCGGTGCCCTCGAGGACCCTGTATAACTGTGGGATACCTTCAAACGTGAAACTCTCCAGCCTGCCAAGAAGTGTATTGGGGAGCGCCCGAGGTCAAGACGTGGTTTTGTCTCGACGGAAACGCTGGAGAATATCGAGGAGAGTCGCACTGCCAGGCTTGCTGGGAACCGGGCCCATCACAGTGCTCTGTCACGCAGGACTAGAACCCTCCTGGGGAGAGACAATGAGAGGTATGTCAGGAGTCTCTCTGAGGATGTCGAGGGCCATTTGAACGCTAATAACCTCCGACCCGCCTACCGATCCCTGAAAAAGCTTCGTTCCAAGTCTCCATCTCGGGCGAGTGTTATCCGAGCAGCAGATGGGCGCCTCGTGTCGGACATGGATGGGCAGATGGCTCGTTGGGCTGAGTACTTTGGGTAGTTGTTCGCGGTGGACCCTACAATTGGGCAGTTCCACACCACTGGATTACGGACAGTGAATGCCGATCCTCCCATTGACGAAACCACACCCTCTCTTAACGAAGTCAGAGAGGCTGTGGCAAAGTTGAGGGGTGGAAAGGCATCTGATGTTTGTAATATCAGTGCAGAGCTCCTCAAAGCCGGGGGGGGAGGCCATGATCCGCGGATTGCATGATGTCCTGACTGCCGTGTGGCAATCAGATACCATTCCTCCTGACTGGAAAAGGGGGCTGGTCGACCCCATCTGGAAAGGGAAAGGGGACCGTCAGGACTGCAAAAATTACCGCGGTATTACATTGCTCTGCGTGCCAGGCAAGGTACTCGCTCATCTATTGCTGACATGGATCCGCAGCCATCTGCTGAAGCATCAGAGACCTCAGCAGTCTGGGTTCACGCCTGGTAAGTCAACAACGGACCGTATCCTAGCGCTTCATGTCCTGGTGGAACGCCGACGTGAGTTTCGACAGGTGATTCTTGCACTCTTAAATCTTGCAGCCTATGTTGATCTCAAGAAGGCGTTTGACTCAGTGTATCGTGAGTCATTCTGAGATCTTCTGCGACTTCGCGGGATTCCTGCAAAAACTATTGGTTTAATGAATGGCCTGTACTCTGGGACTGAGAGTGCTGTGAAGTGTGGGGAGGTGTATCCAGCTTCTAACTGTGAATACAGGAGTGAGGCAAGGGTGCGTCCTTATCCCATCACTTTTCAACACTTGTATGGACTGGGTATTGGGCAAAGTTGTAGATCAAATTGATTGTGAAGCATCCCTCGAAAACACCAAGATCACTGATGTTGTTTTTGCCGATGATGCAGTAATCTTTGCTGAGTCGCTGGTTGTACTAGTGCTGACTCTCGAGGCCCTGCACGAAGAGGCAAAGCCTTTGAACCTTGAGGTCTCCTGGCTCAAGACCAAGGTCCAGGTGTTTGGAGGCTTACTAGATGAAACAGTACAGTCTGTTCATGCGCGCGGCGAGGACATTGAAATCTTGGAAAGTTTTACATACCTTGGTAGCACAGTCCATAATGAGGGCGGGTCGCGTCAAA
Source organism: Chionoecetes opilio (assembly GCA_016584305.1). Taxonomy (NCBI): domain Eukaryota; kingdom Metazoa; phylum Arthropoda; class Malacostraca; order Decapoda; family Majidae; genus Chionoecetes; species Chionoecetes opilio. The sequence goes on from JACEEZ010022257.1 coordinate 104,017, forward strand.
AAGTCTTATGGCGGATTGGCATAGCCCACGGTGTTATGGAATCACTCAACAGGAGTATTTAGCATTGTCAATACCTGTGCAGGAGGACAAAGATGCGGATCTTCAAGTCGCTTATGATCCCTGTCTTGCTTTATGGTTGTGAGACATGAACACTAAATTGCGACTTGAAGAAGCGAATCAATGCCTTTGGTAATAAGTGTCTTCGTAGAATCATGGGGTATCACTGGGATGATTTCGTGTCAAATCAGCGATTTTCAGTGTCATTCAGTGAGACTGAATAGAGGCCTATTACCTGCTTAGTCCGTCAGCGCCAACTTCGACTATATGGGCATGTGGCACGCTACCCTGATACCAATCCTTCACACCGGGTTGTATCTGTAAGAGACAATCCGGCATGGAGGAGGCCAAGGGGGCGCCCACAAGGCTCGTGGCTGGGACAAGCCAGGCAAGCAAGTACATTGCCTGGCACGCTGAGCAGTGTAATACCGCGGTAATTGTTGCAGTCATGATGGTCCCCTTTCCCTTTCCAGATAGGGACGACCAGCCCCCTTTTCCAGTCAGGAGGAATGGTACCTGATTGCCACACGTTAGTCAGGACAGCATGCAACCCACGGATCATGGCCTCACCCCCAGCTTTGAGGAGCTACGCACTGATATTACAAATACCAGCTGCCTTTCCACCCCTCAACTTTGCTACAGCCTCTCTGACTTCGTCAAAAGAGGGTGCGGTTTCGTCAATGGGAGGATCGGCATCCACTGCCTGTAACGTAGTGGTGTGAAGCTGCTTAGTTGAAGGGTCCACCGTGAAGAGATCGAAGCTATTAAAATTACAATCAATCGAGAGACGTAGAGTATGAACGATCTGATAGAAGTGTTTAAGTGGATAAAGGGATACAATACAAAGGGGATGTAGGAAATATTCTTACGGCTACTAATCAGGGTAGAACAAGAAGTAACGGATTCAAGCTGGAAAAGTGTAGATTTAAAAAAGAAATAGGGAAAAAATGTTTCACAAATAGGGTAGTAAATGATTGGAATGGACTCAGTAGACAAGTAGTTAGTGCGAAGTCATTAGGGAGCTTTACAATGACGCTAGTATATTTCATGGATGGGGATAAAAGGTGGATGTAGGTAGTGTTAAGTAACAGGAACAACCTCGTGTAGGTCTCGCGGCCTCTTGCAGCTTCCTTATTTTCTTATGTTGTTATATTCGATTGATTTGATAGCACGCTCCAATTTGTTTCTGACGAAATCATCATAAGTCTTTCAAAGTTACCTTGTTTATACAGGAAAATTTGTTCTTCGCTAACGCTTTCCCTTTACACTTTTATCAAAGTTTATCGAAATTTATATCAAAGGACACAATTCTATGATCACTACTGCCAAATTCAGGGCCAATATTCACATTATTTACTAAATCGGCATTTGTCGAAAAAACAAGGTCCAATATGCCGTCACTTCTCGTGGGTTTGTGAACATGCTGAGCTAACGAAGTTTCTAATAAATCGCTGTAGAAGTCCTGACCCGAATGAGAGTTTAGCTGATTTCCCCAGGAAGGAATGGCTAGGCTGAAATCATCAAAGATGATGCAATCGAACTCATTACTCATTTCAATTAACTGGTCATACAGCTGGCTATCAGCGTTACTATTGTGAACTGGGAGTCTATACATTTAAATTAGTAAGTAAGATAAGATTTTCATCCTATCTAGACACTTTGCAAGTACCAACTACAAGGTTATTGACTATACAAAGCGCCGCCACGTCAGCACGAACTAGGCGGACTCGAACCGCTGACCGAATGCGCGGGGACTCTGCACATTGCAAGCTCACGTCTCTACCAACCTTGCCAGCCTGACGGGCTAAATTAGTAAGTAAAGTAAGAGTAAACTGTAAGAATATTTTTCGAGCGGATCTTTAGCTGCAAAAATAGAGAATCTACGTTATTAACTTTCTCGTATTCTATGACCGTTGGATGAAGACTGGCTTTTACATATAGTAATACTCCTCCGCCTGTTCTATTCGCCCTTTCACAGCTAAACATTAGCTAACAAGGTAAATTATATTCAGCCAAAAAAATTATTTATTGTGTTCAACCAGGATTCTGATATTCCAATAATTTGATAATCTTCGGTCGGAACAAGGGCTTCGAGGTCTGATTTTATTTTCGGATGCTGCGTGCATTGAACATACAGGCTTTTACGATATTTCGAACTGAGGTCGCATCGTGGGGGTGGTCATTTTCGGCAGAGAGATAACGTCGGAGAGGTTGGGGCCGGTCATTACTAGATGTTATGTCGGAGAGGGTACCCGAGTTCGTTTTCGTTAGCCATTTTTAACCAGAAACTAGTAACAGCTGTGCATAGTTTTCTGCCAAAGCGAGCTGACCATTGCCCCATTTAGGTATAAGCCACCTTCCTTGAAGAGAACTGGTTGTCGATAGAAAGCATGCCAGAGGTTTGCAAAACCAACGCCTTATTCTAAACAAAGGGTTTTAGGGTGAAGGGTGAAGGCAGCTATTTGCGTTTAAGGCATTGTTATAGAAAGTACGCGGCGCACTGATCCTAGCGAGGATGCCTGAAACAATGATATTATTGGATTTACTTTTGTGATGACGGATCTTCCGCCTGTACTTTTCCAGTAGTTCCTCGGACCTGGTTTTTACAATATCATTTGTACCAGCGTGTACGACAAGAAGTGTGTTTTCAGTGATGCCGTCAATTGCCTTGTTCGAGGGTGCCGTGATGTCATCAAGGTGACCACCATGCATACAAAACAATTTCCTCTTCGATCGAGGAAAATGAGGTGGGAGGAAAGCTAGAGGGAGGAATTAGTCCAGTCAAACTATGCTGAATATGGCCGAACCTAGAACAAATTGCTTCAGAAGGTTTTTTTGTTTTAAATAGTTCCCTAGAGTCCCCTCTACATCATATCAAAAGTTATCTCAAAGTTACGCCCCCTACGGGCCCTAATTTGCATAAATTCAAGATGGCCGCCATGTCAGAATTCAATGTACAGCAAACTTTTTTCTGGGGGGTTTTTTAGGCCCCATAAATGTATTGCCAAACAGATGGGAATGTGATATCAATCTACCCAAATTTAAGGCTAATTCCATTGCAGATCCATCTTCAGGATATGCTGGAATTGAAAGAAACAAACCCTGATGTCTACAACAAGTTCAGTTCTGGTCTTTTTGTCATCCGGCGCAGTGACCGCTTCTGGGCTGGGTTGCCTAGTGACCTAGTCATCGAACAGGCCTTATGGGACAATCAAAACCACAGGGGGTTTGACAAGAGGGCCGGGGTATGGAAGAGAAGCAGCGGACCACGCTGGCTTCTTCCCAATCCCCGCCTGTGCTGACATCAATAAATGATGCAGGAACTTACAGGGGGCAACATACGGGTACTAGTGATCAGCATAAGGACCTTTTGTTGACCGGAAGGAACGCGATCAAAAAAGACACTCGAGATCTTCCAGTACCTCAATGACTAAACCCATTCGTGTCAGAAGAAGGAGCATTGCACAGCGTAGCCACTGGCGTGACTGCAAGTGCCTCGTGTACCCAAATGAAGCAAGGAAAGTCGGAGAAGCTATCTTGGACAAATGATGGACAAAACGCATTTGACTTTGTCTTCAGAAGGAAGGAACAAATAGAAAGAATGGGACTGAAACAGCTGGTTGTGGATGGCGAAAAACTGAAAATTTACCCTCAGCTTTTCTTTCAGAGGTGCTAATTCTAGCTAAAAAACAGTGACTATAGCTTGGACGATCTATTGAAATATGAAAATTTCTGCGCAACCGACAGCATTGTTGATAAACACGGTCTTCTCCGCCAAGCAAACAAGCCACAACTGGCTGATGCCTACCGTCCAATTCATTTTTAAATGAGGCCAGCGACGCGTGACGCAAAGGGACAATGTCCCGTGGATGTTCTTTTACATAGATTTCCTGGAAAAGGGTGAAAAAAAAGTTTGACTCTATAGCTTCTCGTAGTAAGTTGTGACAGTTTGCAAATCCCAAATTGTCGTTTTCGATGGATATGAAACGGACAGCTCCACAAAATATTTGACTCTCTCAGGCGATCAAAGGGGCAGTTGGTCCACAGGTGTTTTCTTCCTGGCAGCATGGCGGCTAAAGTCGAAAAAAGGAACACTTTTTGGGAAAGTCCAAAAATAAGCAGAATTCAAACAATTTCCTGTTTTGAAAACTCCAAACCCAGGGTATCAAACATGCACTGCAAAGGTTTTGACGCTGATCTTTTTTGATTGCATTGGGCTGGGGTGAAGTGCGCAAAAATTGGTGCCTACACATGTTATCGGAGAAGACACCGACCTTCTGGTGTTACTTTGTCACCATGCTGAAGAGGACATGGATGAGTTGACATTTCGATCGGACAAAACAGTGAAACCAGAAAAAACACTAAAATTAGAGAGTGGCAGATCAATGCTTTGCAGACTTCTCTGGGTAAAAGCTGTGCTACCTGTTAACCATCATCCATGCCATTGGAGGTTGTGACACAACTTCGAGATTGTACGGGATTGGTAAGGGACTACCTCTCAAAAAGGCGATGTCAAAAAACTTCGTTTGCAAAGCAGCTGGAGCAAGTGTTTTGGGTTTTTCCCCTCGTGAGGAAGAGGAAAACCTCGGGGGGGAAGGGTCCTAGTAGATAAAACGGAGGCAAGAAAACAGAGTCCTTAGATTCATGAGGATAAGGAAGTTCAAGGACAAAGTAGTGAGGTGTGTTTCCAGCGTAGAAGATACAAAATCTTCCACCCACATGGATGCCGGACAGTACCACATATATCGAGCCTTTTACCAAGCTAAATGTTGGATGTCAAAGGATGAGGACTGTGCATTGAGGGCAGTTAGATTGGGGATGGCAGGATCTGCAGGGAAAACTTATGCCTAGAACAATGGCCCTGTCAGCCTCCCCCCTGACAATATTCTCAAGTTGAAAATTTGTGCCGGGTGTAAAGGGGATGCTCCACAAAAAAGATGCGCTCCCAAAAAAGAAAGGCCCTAAATGAAACAAATGCCTGTAGTGAATTTTCGTGGGGGATGCCTGTTCCAATAGCACAGTTTGAGTGCTGAGGACGACCCCGGGAACTTGAAACTCACGGTAAGTAGGGCAGTTTTGGTTTTTATTGCAAAAATAGGTAGTAGTTGGTCCCAAAGAGTGTTTTGGGCTAAAAAAACCAGCAATAAAAAACCCAAATTAAAAGGGGAATTCCCAATAAAAAGGGTTAAAAAAATGTCTTTTTTTAGAAAAAATCGGGGACTACGTCATGACATGACGTAATACAGGGCATAGGACATCAAAATCATGACGGAATTAGCCTTTTTTGATGATTGATATCAATTCCTATCTGTTAAAAAATACTTTTTATGGGCCAAAAACCCCCCAAAAAAAAGTTTTTGTACATTAAATTCTGAAAATGGGGGGCCATTTGAATTTATGAAAAATTAGGGCACTTAGGGGGGGAAACTTTGAAAATTTTCGTATGAGTTCAGTGGGGCCCAAATAAACCCAGTCAAGAAAAAAAAATTTTGAAGCAATTTTTTTCTAGGTATTTTAAAATTTTGATGGACTAAATGGAGGTCCCGGGGGAAAGAGAAGGAGAGAAAAAAAATGTAAGGGTTATTTTTGTACATTTTGGGTAACAAAAAATTATGAGACAGAGAGGAGAGCTAGATAGACTTTTAAAGGCAAATATCCCAAGCGTGAAAGCACGCGCGCAAAACACCCACACCCCAACACCCCCCCAAAACAAAAACACACACCACAAAACCCCAACACACCACACACACAACATACACAAACACACCCCACACCAAAACAAAAACACACACACCACACACACACCACAATACACCACACTTTACACACACACAAACCCACACACACCCCCCAACACACAACAACAAACAAACCACACACACACGCCCCAACCCGTCCACCACACACGCAAATTAATGAGTGTCACCAAATCACTGGTCGAAAAAAAAAAAATCAAAGATATGGTTTGGGACTAAAAGAAGCGTTTTATAGATAAATCGCCCCTGCTGAACTGGGAATTGATTTTCCCAATTTTAACTCTCCCCGGCAGTTTTTGAGAACCAGACGCAATTCATAAAAAATATGGGTAAAATCTGCAAAAATGGGTTTGCCCAAGGTTTTCTTTTTTTAAACCCCTTAATCTTTTCTTTCCCAACCCCCCCTATTTAGAACATGCGTGTTTTGAGTCAGTGTGGTTTGTGCATGAGGGGGGGGGAGGGTGTGCGCCCCTGCGTTTTGGCGAGGGGTTAGAGGTTTGTGTAGTACTTTTTTCCCCTACTGATCGTACAGCTATTGACAAAATTTTTAAAACTTTTTATTTTTCTTTGAAAGAATGATAGGGGTGATTTAGGGGAGTCCAAATTTTTAAATTTGGTTTACCGTATATAGTCCCTTGGGTCCCGGGCGTGATGGAGCGCCGAAACTGTGTGAATGCTCGGACAGTTTTTTTTTACATATGGGGAATTTATACCCCGACAGTCTGAAAAAAACCTTTTACAAAGAATTTTAAAAAGCAGCTTATCTGCATTACTTCAAGTGCCGTTAGGTGTTTCAAGATAAGAAGTGGGCCCTCACGTAGCAGGGAAACCCCCCTTGGTGAACCATTGAATGAAGGATGGTGGAAAACGGCCATCAGACATGGAAATTGGGCCCACCCCAAATGGTTTGGCGTAAAAAAAAAGGATCACAGTACTAAATGCTATTTCTGCCTCACTAACATCAAAGGATTCAGTAAAACGCGACAAAAAATCAGGTATCCTGACGTCCCTTTTCTCCCAATCGGGCCCCGTCCCACAGGGTCCTGACTCCCATTCAAAATGTTCCATTCCCAAGTGCTTTTAATTTAAAATCAGATTCGAACGAGGAGCCAAATCCCATGGTACAGATTTTCCAAAAATGGAAGAAAACAGAGGGGGCCCAAAATTCATCAGTCAGGAAATGCTACAGACCTTCCCCTAGGGACCTAGATTTTACCCAAGGAAAAAATGAAGCCCTTTGGATCTCGTCTAAAGGGAAATGGAATTTGCTACAAGAAGGAGTTTTTCACACCCCTTTTCCCTCGTTTGACAAAAAAGAACTTTCAAGCTTCTTTAAAAATGGAAAAACCCCAAACTCTGTTAAATGCCTTTTATATTTACACACTATGAAACAACTTTTTTGAGTCTAAAAATTTTGATAAAAGTGAGTTTGGGGGCTGTTTTTATAGATTCGGAAAAAACACGTAAAGGCCGTTCTTCCTGCATAAAAGGGAAAAAGCTTCCGAGTGTTTTCCAAATTTCGCATTTCCCCTGAAAAGAGTGAAAATTATGAAAACCCCCAAAAGAAACTTTGTTATCGGGTGGGTTTAAATTGAAGAAAATCAGGGAAACCCGTGTGGGGACCCGAAAAGGGAATCTCCTTCTTCAGGGGCTCCAGGTTTGTTTCACTAAGCACATGTGGTTTTTTTTTTTTGTGGGACCCCTTTGAGCGGACAGCAAAAATTACAAAAAAAAGGAATGGGCCCGCACGAAACCCAAAGGGTCACCCGGGAGGTTAACGTATGTACAACCTCTTGGGTTACAGTGAAAAAGGGGTACTTACCTCATTGGGATCTAAAAACCCTTTGGGGTTAAAGAAAAATTTTTTGAAGGGCCCTGGATCAAAATGGTGCTGGCCTTTTAGTAAATTTTTTAGCCAAAGTTTGAACCCCACTGTTCTGAGCCAAAGTAAAGGCCCGGTGTTTTCCAAAGGCCCCCAAATTTGTCCCAATACTCAATGTGATGCTTTGTTTAAAAGCCTAAAATGCCCTGGAAAAAATTTCTTGGAAGAGCTTTTTGGGTGTTATAAAGGGAAATACCCAGGTAATTTCGAGCCCCGAATTATGGGCCCTTTTAAATGGAAAATGTTGAAGAGGGGAAACCCTGCGCTTGGGGTTTGGGGGTTACTCAAAATCCACTTTTTCCATTCCCAAACTTGAAATTTTTTTCCCAAAGAATCTTGGCGCGGTCCCGGGATTTAGCAGGGGGAAAAGTTTTCCACCAGGGGGGATTTTCCAACCTGGAAACCCGATACCAAGGACGATTCAGTCCCAAAAAGATAGGGGGAACCCAGGGGGACCCCTTTCAACGTGAAAGAGCTTTCTCCTACAAACGAAAGAGCCAAAAATCAGAAACACGTATGAAAGTACTTTTTGGGGCAGGGTTTAACTTTTGTGTGTTAGGTTTTAGTTTTGGGTCAATGTATTTTTTTTTTAATATCCAAATTTTGGGTCTTGAAATGTTTTTTTCTGAAGAACATCTGATTGGGCGTTTTCGAAAATAGGCATCTTTCTCTCAAAAAAAAAAAAACGAAGTTGTGTTCCCAAAATACAGAATATATAACATAAAGTCAAAAAAGTAATGTTTATTTGGCATATTTTTGGATATTTTCCCAAAGGGGGCACATTTTCGGATATATTTGGGAAAATAATTTTTAGTATATTTTTTTCCCCGATAGGGACATTAGGGCCCCAATAAAGCCGCAGGCCCCACCCAAAATTTTAAATTTCGAGTAAAATTTTTTAAAGTAGGGGTTGTTTTTGATTAAATTTAAAAAATTTTATATACGTATTAATTAAAAAGCTATTAAAATTTTTAAAAAGCCCATAAATTTTAAAAAAAATACGTGCTACAGAAAAAAACAAGCCCTTTTTTTTTTAAAACAGCAGCGAAAATGCTTTTTCCCAAAAAACACCCCTTTAATTTGAACCTTTTTTTGGGGTCGCCAGTGAGCTACAAAAAGTTAAAGAAAGGAAAGTTTTTTTTTGTTATATATTAAAAATGTCCCTCGTCCCGTCTCAAAAATGTGTGTGAGTTTGGTGTGGTGTGTGTGTGTGTTTGTGGTGTGTGTGTGTGTGTTGTGTTTTGGTTTGTGGGTGTTGGGGGTGTGTGTGTGTGTGTGTGTGTGGGGGCTTTTGGGATGCGGGGTGTGTGTTTTTGTGCGTGTGTGTGGTGTATTGGGGTGTGTGTGTGGGTGTGTGTGTGGTTTTGTTGTGGGTGTGTTTTGTGTTGTTGGTGGTGTTTTTGTGTGGGTTTTTGGGTGTGTGGGTGGTGTGTGTTTTCCCCCACTTTGGGTTTCCCCTTTTTTTTCATAAATCGGGAATTTTTTTCGGGGGCGGGGCATTTTTCTGGTTTAAATCTAATCACAAACAAAAGTGTGTTAAAAAAATTTTTTTAAAAACAATTTAAAATTTAGGAGGTTTGCCAACGAGGGCAAAATTTGGAAAATTTTGGAAAAAAATTTTGGTATCTTTCAAAGTTACCCGATGTGTATGTAATTGGAAAAATTTTGGGCCATTTGGGTCGATTAAATTTCTAAATACATGCTAAATAACATAAATTTCTTTTTAAACTTTTTGGGTTTTAGTCCCCCTCGTTTTCAGTATTTGCCCTGGGGCCCCCGAGATTATAAGGCCCGGTTTGGTTTGCCCGTGACGTCACCCCCATAAAAATACCCCCCGCTCTCTCCCCGTAAAATTTTTCCCACCTAATTAATGCTTATCACATAAAAAATATTTCTGGGTTTCTTTTGGAATGTTTGGGGGTATTTAAAATTATTTAAAAAAAAAACCGTAAAAACAAAACAAAGAAAAAGGGCCCTTATGAGACTTTTAAAAAAAAAAATTTCATTTAATTAAAATCTTCGCCATTTAATATTTTGCTCGCAAAAATTTTTCATGGGGGAATATCAAAAAGAAGCGGAGTTTTTTTAGCTTTCCATTTATAATTTTGTTTATGATAAAAGAATTAGCGGCATGGGATAAATTAGGTTAAATAAATTAAAAAATCATGAAATCCCGGGGAATTTTTCCCACCTAAATAATGTTTATCAGTTTTAAAATATATACTGTTTTCTTGGGAAAAAGTTTGTTCTATAATATTAAACAATTAAAAAAAACCCAAACCAAAAACCCAAAGAAAATGCCCTTATGAGACCCTTTTAAAAAAAATGGGATGAACTTAAAAATTTTCGCCCATTTAAAAATTTTTGAAAAAACTTTTTACATGGGAATATCAATAGAACGGGAAATTTTAATTTGGGGTTTTTCCCTTGATATATTTTTTCCTTTTTTTGATTTAAAAAAATTAGAACCCCCGGGATAAAAATTTGCGTTACATAAATAAATAACATCAGAAATTTTGGGAAAAATTTCCCATTTTTTATTTATGTTAATTAAATTTTGTTTTAAAGCTTTAAATTTTTGGGATAGTTCCCAAAATTTTTTTTATCAGAAAAAGGGGAAATTTTAAACAATGGAAAACTAATTAAAAATTTCCCCTTCTATTTATATTCTCCATGTAAAATTTTTTCAAAAAAAATTAAATGGCGAAAAGTTTAAGTTCATTTGGTTTTTTTCTTGAAATCTCATAATGGCATTTTTTTTAATGTGTTTTACGGTTTTTTTATTTTTAAATATTATAGAAAAAAAAAACAAAATTTTTCCCAAGATAACAGGGATATATTTTTTAATGATAAACATATATTAGGGAGGAAATTTTCCCCATTTTATGATTTTTTATATTTAGTTAACGCTAAATTTTTGCATGCCCCCTAATTTTTATTTCTAAACCCCAAAAATACAAAGGAAAGCTAAATTAAAACCCCCTTCTATTTATATTCTCCCTGTAAAATGTTTGCGAGCAAAATATTAAAAAGGCGAAGAGTTTTTTAAATTAATAAAATTTCTTGAAAATCTAAAAATGGCCTTTTCTTTTTTGTGTTTTACGGTTTTTTTTTTAAAAATATTTAGAAAAAAACATTTCCCAAAAATAACAGTATATTTTTTATACTGATAAAAATTTTATTGGTAGGTAAAAATTGTCGGGGAGCGGAGCGGGTGGTATCCTTAGGGGTGGACGTACGGGGGGGATCCACCAGGGGCCTTTTTCTCTCGGTGGTCTCCCGGGATTAGCCCCCCAAGAGGGGGCTCCGGGCCCCATCCCCCCACTCATTGTCCCCCTAGTTCGCAGAGGGGCACTGAAAATGGCGGGCGTCAGGATGGCCCCGGCGGTGACTTTCGAAAGACTTGAAAACAAAATATGGGCCCCTGTCCTCTTTTTTCGTGGGGCCAGGTTGAAAATGCTGCATAAACGCCCACCTCGTTCAGCGAAAACATTTGTCACAGCCCGGGGCCCCCGCTCTGGGGCGCCGCTTTTCCCTGTTTGGGGGGCCGGGGCCATGTTTTTTTTGGGGCCCTTTTGGGGAAGACGCGTTTTCCAGACGCAGGATTGTGAAGAAGTCCTCCGTGCTGGTGGTGACGAAGTGGGCCCCGGTTTTTCTCGGAATGGATTCGATGGTGGTGTCGACTTGAGCCAGCCGCCGAAGAGGATCATCTGACCCCTCTTCTTCCTCCATAGCTTTGAGCATGTCCCGCTTGATCGAGGCTGGCAAGTTGTCATGGAAGAACGCCAATCCCACGATTCTCTCGCTCAGGTACCACAGGTGGCGACGGAACGCTGTGGACGTCGCCTTGCTCACCGCCTTGTAGGGGTAAGCCAGCAGCGCCTTGAGAAAAGCTAGGTCCTGCGCCGGGGCCGCTGCCGACTGGGACTTCTTGCACCAGGCCGTTACGTATGTGGAGACGCTGAAGGTGACGAATCGCCGGATGCCGGATGTCTCGGCTGCCGTCAGTGAGAACTGGTCCCGGAACAGGTACACCTTGATGGCATACAGGACCTTGGCCATCCAGCGAGCACAGTGGAGGGCGCCCGGGTGAGCGAAGCGGGTTCCTCGCTTGGGTTGTCCACCGAGGACGATGATGGAAAGTTCTAGGAGTTCGCGGTAGTCATCTCGTGGATGCTGAACGTCAACAAGGCGACCATACTCAGCCAACAGGTCGTCGCGGATCTTGTGAAGGTGAGGCGGGATGTCCTCGTTGGTGAAGGGCTTAGGTGCCGCCTTGTTGATGAGTTCCCAGCGGTTTTGGAATCGTTTGAAGATCAGGATGTTCGGACCAGTTAAGGGACCGAGGCACGCCGTGAATGCCTTCTCGCACACCAGCTCGAGAACATGATGGCAACAAGCCATCGTAGCGCTTCGCCATCATGTTTTCGAACTGGTGTGCGAGAAGGCAATCCTGCGTCTGGAACGCGACTTCCTCCGCAATGACCCTAAAACATGGTCCCAGGACCCCAACTACAGTTGTTAAAGTGTTAGTTTGGAAGCGGCGCGCAGCGCAGAGTGAGGGCCCTGGCTGTGACGATCGATTTCGCTGAACGGGGTGTGGCGCTTATGCAGCCGTTCAACCTAGCCCTCACGAAAGATGAGGAACAGAGGCAATACTTGCTTCAAGTCGTCGAAAGTCACCGCCGTGGCCATCCTGACGCCCGCAAGTCTTCAGTGACCTCTGCGAACTAGGCGACAATGAGTGGGAGATGGAGATTGGCCCTTGAGGGGCTAATACTCGTAACGAGGGGGACCTAGAACCAAAAGTATGTAAAGCAATTATGTTATTTAGCATGTATTTGGTAATAATCGAGCAAAATATGTCCTATTTTCCAATTACATACACATCTGTGACATAGTAAAATACCATATTTTTTTCCAAAATTTCCGAACTTTGACCTCGTTGAGCGACCTCTAAATAATCATTGATTTCAAAAATATTTTACACACGTTGTTTTTTATTGGATTCAAACCAGAAAACTGCCCGTCCCGATAAAAATTCCGATTTTCGAAAAATAAGGGCAACCCTAACCCTCACTGACGGGACTAAGATGCAATATTAAAAAGTGAAAGATAAGTGAGAGTGTAGGGAGGAGGAAGAGGAGGAAGAGGAGGAGGAGGAGGAGGAGGAGGAGGAGGTAAGATTGGAGGAAGATAATGAAATAATCTACTTATGCACTCTTCCTTACTTACGATGCAAGTATACTCGTACTTGGCGTAGCACACACACACACGCACACGCACACGCACACACACACACACACACACACACACACACACACACACACACACACACACACACACACACACACACATACACACACACACACTTTTAAAGCAAATCATTGAATCTTTAAAGTCGCATAATTTCTCGCATTCGTAAGAAAATGACATAGAAGTTGAAGACGAACATGGAAAGAACCCCACTTAAAGAAAATATCAGAATAAAAGAATATATAAAGAAAGAAAGGAAGGAAAGGAGGAAGGAAGGAATGTAAGAAGGGGTAAGAGGAGGAACAAAACTTCTGAAAGAAGGAAGGAATATTTCAAAACCGTAGGATAGAAATTGATGAAGATTATGAAGAAGGAAGGACGCCGTCTCCTCTTAACAACCAATAGGCCAGGAAATAAGCACCAAAAAAGTGCCGAGGTTGGACAAAAATGTTAACAAAGCAATTTCACCTGAAATGGGTTCTTTGGAGGTATCTCTAACCACACAAAAAAGTCCACTCGAATCCACCCATGGCAAATACTCGTTTGCACTGAAAATCCTAGATGCCCGCCGCCGCGGAAGGTAAAATATTGAAATAGGCATAACTTTGCTGGAAATCAACATAGAAACACAAATAAAGTGTCTAATCCTACTAATTTTGAGGTGCTCTTTCACTTGGAAATATTTTCAAGGTCATATAAGGTGGCATTCATGCTCAAACGTCAAAATCAACGTTATTTTTGGTATAATATTGAAGGAAAATGTGAAAATTATATGATCCTCTGAACATATCTGTGCGACTATTACACCAGTACGATTGAGAAATGTATATACGTGTATGCAACGCATTTAGTAATACTTTTTTCTTTTATTTCCAGATCTGAGATTGTGATGGCATCCCCCAAGACAGATGCGGCGTGTTTAATTTGTAGAGACACTATTTCATTTAAGAACGATGAATATTCCAGCGTTGGACGCAAAGGCCTCACTTCTGAAAGTTATTATAAAAAATACCGCAATGTCCTAAATAGAATTATTAAAAATCATAAAATTTCATACTATATGTCGATATTTACAAACTTTAAAAATGATACACGCATAATATGGAAAACCATAAATCAGCTGAAAAATAACTATAAAAAAACTTATCTCAGTTACATAAAAATTAATAATAAAGTAATGAGATGCCCATCCGATATTGCAGAGGCCTTCAATAAGTATTATACAGATATTGCTTCCAATTTAGATAACAACATCCCACCTTCCGATATTAACCCACTTGACTTTCTGAGAGGTAATTATCCAACATCAATGATTGTTCCTCCAGTACAAGACGTTGCCAGCTGTAAAAAAACTCTTTAAAAAAAACAAAAAAGTGAAATTTACCCATAAAATTTCCGTCTCTCTCCTAAAAGTTAATAAAGAACAAATAGCTGTTCCATTATCAATCTTCTTCAACCAGTCCATCGAAAAAGGAATTTTTCCTCAATGTTTAAAACATGCAACCGTAATCCCTATTTATAAAAAAGGTCCACAAGACAACATTGCCAATTGCAGACCAATATCACTGCTAAGAACCTACTCAAAAATATTCGAGAAATTAATTAAACAAATTCTATTAAATTTCTTAACCAAAAAATCTATTATCAACAAAGAACAATTTGGTTTTCGACAAGGCTTAAGTACCTTTAGTGCTTTGACCGCCTTCACCGATAACATCTACTCTGCCTTGGATGCTCAACATACAATGCTCCATATTTATTAAAATTTTTACTAAAGCTTTTGGATACAGTAAAAACATGATATCTTACTACAAAAATTGAAACATTATGGTATACGTGGCAATCATACATGACTGGTTAGAGACTACCTTACCGGTACAACCCAAAGTACAAAATTTCAAAATTTGTCTATCTATACCTCAACATATTCAGTACGGAGTCCCTCAAGGTAGTGTCCTCGGCCCCATTTTATTCCTTATCTATAAAAATGTTTCCCCAAAAATGTATTTACAAATTTAAAACAATACTTTTTGCTGATGACTCACTTTATTCATTACTGGTGCAGACCCTACTTTCCTTGATAGAAACAGCCAACCAAGACCTAGAAAAATTTTATAAATGGTTTTTGAGTAATAGACTAACCGTCAATTCAAACAAAACGTATTATTGCTCTTTACCAACAAAGCGACTAAAATTCTTCCTACTCTGTTATACAACAACAATGTCATCAACAGAACTAACCAACACAAACTATAGGTGTAACTTTTGATGATAACATATCTTTAAAACCACACATTAATAAATTATGTCTTAAATTGTCAAGAATCGTATCTCTATTATATCAAATTAGGGGACCTTATGCCTAATAATATACTTAAATTTCTATAATGCCCATGTATTGCCACACTTTCAATATTGTACTCCAGTCTGGTGCAACACATATCCCACTCATTTATTTCCCCTGTTCCGGCTACAAAAGAAAATAATTAGGATCATTACAAATTCGGGCTACTTTGATCATACTCACCCTTTATTTAAGAATATGAACATCTTGAAATTATTTGACATAAACAAATTACAGATTGGAATATATATGCACAAATTAGTTACTGTTGGTCATTATATTAACTTGCTCCCTCAACATAACTACCCACCCGCAACTGTGAATACCTCCGTGTACCACAACATAACCTGACAGCTTTTCAACACCTCACTAGCCTACTCTGGTCCCAAGATATGGAATAATATACCCGACTCTGTTAAGACCCCACCAACATTATGTTTCATTTAAAAGGCAATACAAAAAGTATTTATTTTCCCAATACTGACAAGATATTTGTTCTAATTTTGTTCTAATATATTTCCAATGATGGTCATGTAGATTATTTTAGTGCCAACATACATTTTATTGCATTCTACAAATGAATTTTTGAGCAATTGTCTATGTATTTCTCCTGATTTTTTTTTTTTTTTTTTTTTTTTTTACCTTGTTTCTCTTTTTTTTTTCTTTTTTTTTCTTCTTCTTTTACCGCTGACCGAATGCACAGGGACGCTGCACATTGCGAACTCAGTCTAAGAGAGAGAGGAGAGAGGAAAGGAAGGAGAGAGAGAGAGAGGAAAGGAAGGAGAGAAAGAGAGAGGAGAGAGAGAGGAGAGAGAGAGAGAGAGAAGGAGAGAAGAGAGAGGAGAGAGAGAGAGAGTAGAGAGAGAGGAGAGAGAGAGAGAGAGAGAGAGAGAGAGGAGAGAGAGAGAAGGGAAAGGAAAGGAAAAGGGGAGAGAGAGAGAGAGAGGAAGAAGAGAGAGAGAGGGGAGAGAGAGAGAAGAAAAGCGAGAGAGAGAGGAGAAGGAGAGAGAGAGAGAGGGGAGAGAAAGGAGAGATGAGAGATAAGGGAAAGGAAAGAAGGAGAGAGAGAGGGGAGAAGGGAAAGAGGAGAGAGAGATAGAGAAGGGAAAGGAGGGGGGAGAGAGAGAGAGAGAGAAGAAGAAGAGAGAGAGAAAACGGGGGGAGGGGAGAATGAGGGGAGAGAAGAGAGAGAGAGAGAACAGGGAAAAGGAAGGAGAGAGAGTATCTGAATGAATCTGCGCGCGGGGAGAGCGCTGCCTTTTGCTACGTCATCAATAACATTCGTAACCCTGTTGGAGGGAAGAAAATTTTTTTCCCCGGGGCTTTTTACAAAAGTCGTGTTTTACGGGAAATAGGCCTGGAAATCAATTATTTTTGGGTGGATTAGGTGTTTTGAATGTACGTACATTCAAACATAAATAGGCAAAAAAAAAATGGGTCTGGACGATACTTTAAAATATTTTATTTTCGGTCTAGTTTTTTTTTGCGCTAGAAATTGCGCGTTTGCGCTTGCGCTCCGCCTTTTTTCGAGAATTTTGCGCTTTTGCGCTTTGCGGACTAGATAACGAAAATTTGCGCTTTGCGCTTTGCGGACTAAGGAAAAACATTTGCGCGCCCAGCTCTGGTGGGGAGGTGTGGCTATCAACCCTCTTCAAGGTATGTGCGGGGAAATGTATTGGTGGGGATGTAGAGGAGATTGATTATTTCTCTGTTATAGCATGAAAGCTCATGGCCATATGTTATTTATAGGGTTTTAGGGAGCGGAGTGAAGCTG
Organism: Chionoecetes opilio; assembly: GCA_016584305.1. Taxonomy (NCBI): domain Eukaryota; kingdom Metazoa; phylum Arthropoda; class Malacostraca; order Decapoda; family Majidae; genus Chionoecetes; species Chionoecetes opilio. Next base: position 121,086 of record JACEEZ010022257.1, read on the forward strand.
GTGGGGTGAGCAGCTGTGAGCTGTGGGAACAGCTGTAAGCTGTGGGAGCAGCTGTGAGCTGTGAGAGCTGAGTGGATGACCCTGGATACCCCTGGATACAGCTAAGGCCTTGTTTCATAGCTGGAGTGTGTGGGTATTGATACTTTACTCAAAGAATCAGGGTGACGGGAAAGTTACACCGAGGGTCAGTGTGACGGGAAAGTTACACAGAGAATCAGTGTGATGGGAAAGTTACACCGAGGGTCAGTGTGACGGGAAAGTTACACAGAGAATCAGTGTGACGGGAAAGTTACACCGAGGGTCAGTGTGAGGGAAAGTTACTCAGTGATTTAGGGTGAAGGAGTTATAGGGTTTTGCTTTGAGCACGAGCTGAGAGTCGCGTCGTGTCGTTGTTCATAGTATTAAGTATATATTTGTGTTGAAAGACTTTAGGTTAAGGAGGGAAGTAATTACTGGTGAATCAGTAAGTGTTAATATACTGATATTCTGTTAACAAGTTATTTATTCAGACCCATTAGTGCTCACATATTTTCTTAATCTTATTTTTTTTTTCCCACTTGTTGTGGGTGGTGGCAGCGTAATAGCCAGGATTGTGGAGCACTTCGAGTTAACGTCATAGCTATAAAGCTATAAAGGGGGGCGCTACAGTATCATGACGAACGAAGGAAAAAAAAGAAATGAAAGATAATACAGACAATATAAACAGGTTTGATAGAGCAAGGAAGGAAGGAAGGAAGGAAGGAAAGAAGGAAGGAAGGAAGGAATACATAGGAATACATAGGAATAACAGACACCAGGAGACCTATTGGTCCATAACGAGGGTGTCTGCTGAACTACATACTACTAACTACAACTACATGTAAGAGGAAAGTTGGAAAATGATACCATGTCCCTAAAGAAGTTTGGAACATGTAAGTTTCGTAGTGAAGAATGATAGGATATGAAATATACTAACTACAACTACCACTAACACTAATCGATCTGGGGGACTATAATATGAATTCACTATCAATACCCATTTGCTTTACAGTGCGCGTCAAGTTTGTTTTTTAATGTAGTTATTGTGCTGGCTTCGACAACATTTGCTGGTAACTTGTTCCATCGATCAACAACTCTAACATTGAAATAATTTTTACGGAGATCTGTGATGCAACGTTGACCGTTTAGTTTTAAACCGTTATTTCTTGTCGTCACTTGAGGAGAAAGCTCGAATAGGTTTTCTTGATTAATGACATCAAATCCTTTTAGGATCTTAAAGGTTTCTATCAAGTCCCCACGGATTCTACGATCCTTTAAGGAAAGCATATTAAGTTTCCGCAGTCTCTCTTCATACGATGAATTTCGCAGAGATGGAATTTGTTTGTTTGCTCTTCTTTGCACTAATTCCAATTTGGCTTGATCTTTTACGAAACAATGCGACCAGAATTGAACTGCATATTCTAAGTGTGGCCTAACCAAAGACGTGTATAATCGTGTCATTACTTCCGGAGTTTTATGCTCAAAGTTGCGTTTAATGAAGCCCAACATCATATTCGCCTTTTTACTGGCAGCTAGGCAATGCGGACTGGTTTTAAGATCATTACTGATGATGACACCTAAATCCTTTTCCTGCTGTACTTCAGTTAACAATTTATTATGCATTTGATAGTTATATTTGAGGTTATCGTTGCCTATATGCATTACTTTACATTTATCGCAATTGAATTTTAATAGCCATTTATCACTCCAATCTGATAGTTTGTCGAGATAAGAACATAAGAACATAAGAAAATAAGGAAGCTACAAGAGGCCGCGAGGCCTACACGTGGTAGTTCCTGTCACCTAACACTACCTACATCCACCTTTCATCCCCATCCATGAACTTATCCAGCTCCCCTTTAAAGCTCCCTAATGACTCCGCACTAACTACCTGTCTACTGAGACCATTCCACTCATTCACCACCCTATTTGTGAACCAGTTTTTCCCTATTTCCTTTCTAAATCTACGCTTTTCCAGCTTGAATCCGTTACTTCTTGTTCTACCCTGGTTAAAAGCCGTAAGAACTTTTCCTACCTCTCCTTTATTAAATCCCTTTATCCACTTAAAAACTTCTATCAGATCGCCCCTTACTCTGCGTCTCTCGAGTGAGTGTAATTTTAATAACTTCAATCTCCTCTCATAACTAAAGTTACGCATCCCTTGTATCATTTTGGTCATCCTTCTCTGCACTTTTTCTAACAACACTATATCCATCCTGTAATATGGAGACCAAAACTGAACTGCATAGTCTAGGTGAGGCCTGACTAGAGCCAGATAAAGCTTTAGAATAACTTCCGCACTTCTACTTTTAACACTTCTGGTAATGAATCCTAATACTCTATTAGCTCTTTTCTGGCCTCAATACATTGTTTCCTAGGTCGGAGGTCTGGGCTCACCCTCACTCCAAGATCTTTTCACCTTCTGATCTTTTCAGCGATTTCATTGCTTATGGTGTATCTATTACCAGGGTTTTTTCTACCAACATTCATAACGCTACATTTATCAATATTAAATTCCATCTGCCATCTGACTGCCCACTCGTTAAGTTTATCTAAGTCTCCCTGCAATATGTTTACGTCAGACTGTGATCCAACAATCCTACATAACTTAGTATCATCAGTAAACTTGCTGATATCACTGCTAATCCCACTATCCAAGTCGTTGATGTGAAACAAAAATAGTAATGGGCCCAAAACAGACCCTTGTGGAACTCCACTTGTCACCAGTCCCCATTCAGATTTGGAACCATTTAAATTTTAACCCTTTGTTGCCTATTACTTAGCCAAGCTCTGATCCAATGAAGAACCTTCCCATCTATACCATGAGCCCTAACCTTATTTAAGAGTCGCTCGTGTGGGTACTTTGTCAAATGCCTTACTAAAGTCCAAATATATTATATCATAATCCTTATCATTATCTGCCGTCTCATAAACTTTCCTATAAAAACTCAATAAATTGTGAGACATGACCTACCCTTGGTGAATCCATGTTGTGAGTCATTGATCAAACTATGTTTATCTAAGTGCTCTCTAATGTTTTTTGCAATAATAGATTCCAATAATTTACCCACCACTGATGTTAGACTTACGGGTCGATAATTTGACTTTAGTCCTCTGTCTCCCTTCTTAAATATGGGAACAACATTTCCTTTCCTCCACAATAATGGCACATCGCCTATCTCAACCGATTTCCTAAAAAATGTGCACTAACGACTCACTAACAACCTCCTTGCATTCCTTTAATACCCTGGGATACACTTCATCTGGTCCTGGCGATTTAAATGTTTTCATTTTTTCTATACCCTCTTCCACCATTTCCCTAGTTATCACAATATCTTTGAGTTTCTCCTCATCGCTTCCTTTGAACATCTGTTCACTATCAGGTATCGTCTGTGTATCCTCCTCCGTAAAAACACTTAAGAAATAATCATTTAGACTCCTACACATATCCTCATCCGTATTTAAGACCTCACCTTGTCCTGACCTTAAGGGCCCAACTAATTCCCTTGTCTTTGTTTTATAAACCTGATAGAACCCCTTTGGGTCCCTGTTCGCTTGTTCTGCTACTTTAATCTCATAATTGTTCTTAGCAACTCGAGTTAATTTCTTCACTGTCCTCGCCATCACGTTGTATGAGTTCACAATTTTCTCTAGTATATGCTTTACCGCCTAATTTGGTGTCATCTGCAAATTTCGATATTTTAGATACAAGTCCGCAGTCCAGATCATTAATATATATCAGAAAAAGAGTAGGACCCCAAGACCGAGCCCTGAGGCACCCCACTAGTAACATCTAACCAATCAGATGCCTCGCCATTTATTACTACCCGTTGTTTACGATTTGAAAGCCAATCGCCAATCCATGAACATAATTGCTCTCCTAAGCCATGTGCCCTTAGCTTGGTCAAAAGTCGCTTATGGGGAACTGTATCGAAGGCTTTCTGAAAATCAAGGTATATTATATCTGAGGGAATTTTAGCGTCCCAGTTTGAATAAATGACATTAAAAAAATCAAGTAGGTTTGTTAAGCAGGATCTCTTATTTCGAAATCCATGCTGGGAGTTTAATATTGAGTTATTTTCATCGAGCACAGACACTATTTTATCCCGCAATATTTTCTCAAATAGTTTGACAATCACAGACGTTAGACTAATTGGACGATAATTACTTGTGAGGCTCTTACTCCCTTTCTTGAATATCGGTGTAACATAAGCTAATTTCCACATACTAGGAACATTTTTGTCCATTAGCGATTTATTGAGAATAATCTTTAATTTGAGCGAAAGTTGACTGTGACATTCGCGAAGTAATCGCGGCGAAATTTCGTCCACCCCCACGGATTTTGCTGGGTCAAGTTTCTGCAAATACTTTGATATTTCGTCTACTGTTATCTCTCCTATTACCAATCTGTCACTTTCGAGTCCCGCATACATGCTTACTGGTTCTGGTAATGGAGCTTCGTCTTCTTTAATAAATACCCCATTAAAGTAATCATTAAGTACGGACGCCATACTCTTATTTTCATTTACCAGGATGTTATTCTTGTCTTTTAGTGGCCCAATACATGTTTTGACGTTTTTTTTTTCTTCGAACGTAATGAAAGAACCTTTTCGGGTTTGATTTGGATTCCTTTGCAATTTTTTCTTTATACTCGCGCTTTTTAGACTTAATTAATCCTTTGCAACGACGCTTTACATCATTGTAATCTCTAGAATCGCAGTCCGCATTTGATCGCTTGTAGACTTTATACGCTCGGCGCTTACTACCAATGATTTGTTGAATCTCATTTGTCATCCAACAGGGTCTGTTTATGTTATTCAAACGTTTTCTTACCATGGGAACATGTTTTTCAACCATCGATTGGAGTTTATTTGTGAATAAATTACACATGATTTCGGCGTTATTACCATTTAGTATGTCAATCCAATCAACTTCGCTTAGTACCCTGCTGATCTTCGTGAAATCTGCTTTATTATAATTGGGAACTAATAACCGGTTTTCTGTGATGTCTACGTTGCAATTTATGCCGCATCTGATTAACCTGTGATCACTGTTTGCCAAATGTTCACCTATATCGCAGTAATCAATCAGATCAATGTCGGTAGTGAAAACTAAATCTAGGATACTATTATCCCTTGTAGGCTCACGGACCACCTGATTTAAATATACTTCGTTTACCAGATCAACCATAAGGCCAATCCCTGACATAGATTGGTTGGGGGGGGGGGTTTGCAACCCCTTCCTGTAATAACTAAACTAGCCACAAACATGTTAAGAGGTAGAGGCCGGGGGCGTGGTAATCGCGCCCCCGACCCGGTTTTGCCGGGGGGCCCGACCATGCAAACCCCTCCTATGCCGACGCAGGGGAGGGGTCTGCCTATGACGAGTGCGGGGCAAAGCCCTCGGGAATCCCGCACTCTAAATCAAGTAGTAGGGCCCCCTAGCCCAACTTTTTCTTATGGGGGTGGCCGGGGCGGTGCAGAGGCGGTGCCTGCCCGTCGAATCACTCCTGGGATCAACCTGCGGAGGGTTCTTCGTGTGGGCTCGTGGAACGTTCTGAGCCTCTCAGACGATCATCGACTACCTCTCCTATCGGGCGAGCTCAGTAGGCTGAGGGTGGATATAGTGGGACTCTCTGAGACGAGGAGGCCTGGCAGTGGCGAGACTAGCAGTGGGGGTTACACCTACTACTGGTCCGGCATGAGCAATGGTCACCGTGTACGGGGAGTAGCTATAGGCATCTCCAGCAAACTGCAGCCGTCAGTTGTTGAGGTTACTCCGGTTGATGAGCGTATAATGAGGGTGAGGATGAAACACACTCTGGGTTTCATGTCTCTTGTTGCAGTGTACGCTCCTACCGAGATGCGTAAAACTGAAGAGAAGGAGATGTTCTACGCCAAACTCAACTCCGTATTAGACCAGTGTCCTCCTCGGGACACACTCATTGTCTTGGGCGACTTCAATGCTACTACTGGCACTGTGAGAGATGGCTACGAGTTATGTGTTGGTCCCCATGGCTACGGTACCAGAAACGCCAACAGTTGTCTGCTTCTGAACTTTGTAAGGTCCAGAAGGTTGGTTGAGAATTGCAGGTTCTTGGTATCAGAGACCAGAGTTGCACCGCTGGACATGGTATAGTAATGCCGGAGGGGTAGCTAAGGAGATCGACCACATACTCGTTAGTACTCGTTGGAGGATCCTCCAGAACTGCAGGGTTTACCGGAGTGCTGAGTTCTTTGGAACAGATCACAGACTTGTTGTTGCTACACTTAAGCTTCATGTCAAGTCCAGAAGAATCTCAAGAGGTAACCATACTGTGTTTCATCTTGAGAAACTGAAGGACTTGACATGTGCTCATGAGTATGCGGTGGCAGTCTCAAATCGGTTTGATGTGCTCGGTGCTCTCGGGGACCCTGTAGAGCTGTGGGATACCTTCAAACGTGAAACACTACAGGCTGCCAAGGAGTGTATTGGGGAGCGTCCGAGGTCAAGGCGTGGTTTTGTCTCGACGGAGACGCTGGAGAAAATCGAGGAGAGTCGCGCTGCCAGGCTGGCTGGGAACAGGACCAGCACAGGGCTCTGTCACGCCGAACTAGAACCCTCCTGGGGAGAGACAAGGAGAGGTATGTCAGGAGTCTCGCTGAGGATGTCGAGGGTCATTTGAACGCTAATGACATCCGACCCGCCTACCGAGCCCTGAAGAAGCTCCGTTCCAAGTCTCCTTCTCGGGCGAGTGCTATTCGAACAGCAGATGGGCGCCTCGTGTCGGACATGGATGGGCAGATGGCTCGTTGGGCTGAGTACTTTGGGCAGTTGTTCACGGTGGACCCTCCAACTGAGCAGCTTCACACCACTGGGTTACAGGCAGTGGATGCCGATCCTCCCATTGACGAAACCGCACCCTCTCTTGACGAAGTCAGAGAGGCTGTAGCAAAGTTGAAGGGTGGAAAGGCAGCTGGTGTTTGTAATATCAGTGCGGAGCTCCTCAAAGCTGGGGGTGAGGCCATGATCCACGGGTTGCATGCTGTCCTGACTGCCGTGTGGCAATCAGGTACCATTCCTCCTGACTGGAAAAGGGGGCTGGTCGTCCCTATCTGGAAAGGGAAAGGGGACCGTCAGGACTGCAACAATTACCGCGGTATTACACTGCTCAGCGTACCAGGCAAGGTGCTTGCCCATCTATTGCTGACACGAATTCGCAGTCATCTGGTGAAGCATCAGAGACCTCAGCAGTCTGGGTTCACGCCTGGTAAGTCAACAACGGACCGTATCCTAGCGCTTCGTGTCCTGGTGGAACGCCGACGTGAGTTTCGACAGGGGATGCTTGCAGCCTATGTTGATCTCAAGAAGGCGTTTGACTCAGTGCATCGTGAGTCACTCTGGGATCTTCTGCGACTTCGAGGGATTCCTGCAAGGACTATTGGTTTGATAACTGGTCTGTATTCTGGGACTGAGAGTGCTGTGAAGTGTGGGGCAGGTGTATCCAGCTTCTTTCCTGTGAATACAGGAGTGAGGCAAGGGTGCGTCCTTGCCCCATCACTTTTCAACGCTTGTATGGACTGGGTATTGGACAAGGTTGTAGATCAAAGTGATTGTGGAGCATCTGTCGGCAACACCAAGATCACTGATCTTGTTTTTGCCGATGATGCTGTAATCTTTGCTGAGTCGCTGGAGGTCCTGGTGATGGCTCTCAAGGCGCTGCACGAGGAGGCAAAGCTTTTGGGACTTGAGGTGTCCTGGCTCAAGACCAAGGTCCAGATGTTTGGAGACTTACTAGATGAAGCAGTACAGTCTGTTCATGCGTGTGGCGAGGACATTGAGATCTTGGAAAGTTTTACATACCTTGGTAGCGCAGTCCATAATGACGGCGGGTCACGTCAAGAAGTCTTACGGCGGATTGGCATAGCCCACGGTGTTATGGACTCGCTCAGCGGGAGTATTTGGCGTTGTCGGTACCTGTGCAGGAGGACAAAGATCCGGATCTTCAAGTCGCTTGTGATCCCTGTCTTACTCTATGGTTGTGAGACATGGACACTAAATAGTGACTTGAAGAGACGAATCAATGCCATTGGTAATAAGTGTCTTCGCAGAATCATGGGGTATCGCTGGGATGATTACGTGTCAAATCAGCGATTGCACCGTGATACTGAATCGAGGTCTATTACCTGCATAGTCCGTCAGCGCCAACTTCGGCTATATGGGAATGTGGCACGCTACCCTGAAACCGATCCTTCCCATCGGTTTGTATCTGTAAGAGACAATCCGGCGTGGAGGAGGCCAAGGGGGCGCCCACAAGGCTCGTGGTTGGGGCAAGTTGATGTTTCTTGTCGAGAGCTGCTTGGTATGGGAAAGGAGCCTGCATGGGAACTCGTTACGCTTTAAAATAATGCTTCTGGCATTTGTGTAGAGTAATTTAAGTTCCTTAATAGTTTTGGTAACCTTGCATGAGGGTTTACCGGCAGGGTGACTAGGGTCCACTGTAACAGAGCGCTTTATTAAGTTATTTGATTAGTATTTGCAGAAAGGGAACGTGACCCAGCGTTGCTGTGGGGTAAGAAAGGGGTTAAGGTGTTGCTGCTACTGCCGTCCGCTCGTCGTTTTTTGATATGTAAGAAGAAACTTTATCATTTAGCAGACATTCTAATCGTGCATGGCCAACGGGGCTGAGGTGGAGTCAAGGAAGGAAGGAAGGAAGGAAGGAAGGGAGGGAATAACAGGTGATTAATGGAAAATAAGGAAGGAAGAAGGGAGGGAGAGAGTGGAAGGAAGAGAGGATATGAAGGAAGAAAGAATTTGAAGGAAGAAAGGAATGAAGGAAAGAAGATAGTTGGGAAGAAAGTAAGAAAGCGAATAAGAAACGTAGAAACGAAAATGCGACTAAAGGGAAAAGAAAGATA
>JACEEZ010022257.1:132500-145000 GCA_016584305.1 Chionoecetes opilio
TATCATTGCAGTTCGTTGTTTGGTTTGTTAAGGCATATGTATGGGTGTGATAGGTATGGGCGTAGGTGTAGGCGTGGTACATCGTGTTGCCGGCCTCACCCAGTTGCATTACTGCTTAGGTTAGCATGTATTGAGAGGCCGGCAGATTTGTAGAGATGTCACGTCACGATATAAATATTTTCATCTCTTATAAATAGATGGTAACATAATAGATATTTATGTAGAGTATATATATTATCAGTTTATTCTATGTTAGAAACATTACTTTCTCTTTACTATATGTTTAGTCATGGAGCAGATGTATATGTGTCATAGATAAATAGAGTATTTGTCACCTGCAAGACAGAGGGGCGGCGGCTGACCGCCGCCGCTCCTTTGTGAATGAAACGTGTGTTACTGGACATTACTCATCTACATTCACGGTGAGTTTCCTATGGGAGTAGAATTACTCGCGAAAAGGAATAACCAAAACAGGTTCCTGTTACTTGGCGGCTAGCCAGTTATTAATTGTATTTGTTGCGTGAATGAATATATTCGGGGTAATCATATTCCTTGACATTTTATCCCCATCATTCTCAAGATTGGTAATATTAATTGATAACCACCTCGGCCCTGACAGTAAGTCCTAAGATAGATAGATGGACGTGGACTGCGGTGAGCTCGTGGGATGGTAGGACGCGGTGTTGGCGAGATAGTGTGTTGCTTGGTGTGGAGCCGGGTGGTGATTGAGTTGAGGGTTGGCGCCAAGTAAACCGTGAGCGGCTGACCCTCGCTCTGTGCATTCCCATACCTTCAGAGTCCTTGGAGATCCCATGGGGTGGAAACTGCGATGTGTAGTTGAGGTGAAGCCGCATGGTGGCCATTGGTGGGTGGTGTAAGGCTTGTGTTGGTAGGGTAGCGGACTGACGCGGTAGCGATTTGAAGAGGGACGCCTCAACGTGCGTCTAGTGTTGCCTAATCGGGAATATTACACATGCTAAATACATAATGATTATACATTTCTACATTATTGAACCATGCACGTACGGGTACCTATAATTGCACAATTCATATACAAAACAATGCTGTATTATTATTATTATTATTTATTTTTACATTTGTGCCTATAGCGCCTGTAGGCAGTCTTCTAAGGCTCGGATGGTAGCCTGGAAGTTCATTTGAGGGCTGTGACGGTTGGCCCTTACCCGTGGAGGCGCAGGCAGGATTTTTATCGTGACGCCTGTGATTAGAGGCTCATGCCGCCCCCCTGTGTCCTCCGATGCATTCGCAATCGAAGGTAGAGTGAATGGGCAGGGCATGTTGGTGTTCTTAGGCCACTCGACGGAGCAGAAGGATTTTGGTTTTCTTAAGATCGAACTCGGGTCACCAAGAACGCCACTCTGCTACCGCCTTCCCAATGTCTGTTCGTAATCAGCGCTACACATTATCATGATTTAGTAACCATTTGCATCGTAAGATCTAAAAAAAATATCTATAAATATCTATAAGGCAAATTTTGATATATTATTATACGATTATTATATTAGTATACGTCTTACATAAACTTTATATCATTTCATTTCGATACGGTTTCTGTTCAAAGAAAAATTGGTTAGGATTTACATGTATTCGTTTAGATAAGAAATTCAATACATTTGCTTATCTTTGGAAAGCTAAAAAAGGTTTTGATGTAAAAAAAAAACAGAAGTGAAAGAGTGATGCGTTATAAGTTACCTGACTTTTAAGATTTTCAAATATATATCAGTTTTGCTTCGAATCCCAAGTTTGTAGGAGGAGAAATGTCTGGCAATATCTCTCTCTCTCTCTCTCTCTCTCTCTCTCTCTCTCTCTCTCTCTCTCTCTCTCTCTCTCTCTCTCTCTCTCTCTCTCTCTCTCTCTCTCTCTCTCTCCTCTCTCTCTCCACTATACCTATCTCTATCTTTATCTCTATCTCTCTCTTTCTTTATCGCTTTCTTTATATCTTTCTTTATCTCTTTCTTTTTCTCTCTCCCTATCTCTCTCTTTCTTTATCTTTCTTTTTCTCTCCCTATCTCTCTCTCTTCCTTTATCTCTCTTTCTTTATCTCTCTTTCTTATCTCTCTATCTCTCTATCATTTCACAAGATTTATACTGTAAGGAAGCGATCGACTTTCCCGGGTGCGCTAATGGCTCCCACTTTGGCAGTATTTTCAATGGAATGGAGGAGCCGAGACTGCCCTGCGTATTGTAAGTTATCTGTGAAGAAATGATTGCATCTCCGCATCCTCGAGTATAAAATATGTTGGGATTCATAACGTCAGGAGAACCATTGATCTTCCTTCCTTCCTTCTTCAATAACTGTCTTCGGTTAGAATATTTTAATACCATCACTGTTGAATAATCTTCCTTTCCCTTTACATCTTCGTCTGCTTCATATCTATTCACTTTTTCCCTGGTTTTATACGGCTAATTCTTGTTTTCACCACTGGCTCCTCTCTAATGCTACTGAGAAATGCTAATGCTAATGCTAATGATGAGATATGTTGGGTGTTTCAATGTACTATGTAAAAAAAAATTATTTGTATATACGTAAAGAGAGGTTCGTTCGTATCTCTGAATGTACGTATGTATGTAGTGCCACTGTACACTGTTAAGTAATAGCGTGGTGAGGCGTGACCGGTGGTAATTGAGACTCAGACAGACAGACGAAGAGGCTGGATCAGTGGCGGCTTCTGTTTATCATTGCTTAATAATCAGCTGTTGAGAGAGAGAGAGAGAGAGAGAGAGAGAGAGAGAGAGAGAGAGAGAGAGAGAGAGAGAGAGAGAGAGAGAGAGAAGAGAGAGAGAAGAGAGAGAGAGAGAGAGAGACGAGAGAGAAGAGAGAGAGTAGAGAGAGAAGAGAGAAGAGAGAGAGAGAGAGAGAGAAGAGAAGAGAAAAAAAAAAAATGCACTACTGTATACGACAAATATAAATAATAATGATAATAATAATAATAATAATAATAACAATAATAACAATAATAATGTTAATAGTAATAACAAGACCTACCTGCCGCCACCTGCGTCTCCCACATAATATCAGGTGAGTAACCGTCCCACGAGAGGCCTTCGAAGGGGTCCTGTGCCCTGGAGGAGGCTGAGAGAGAGAGAGGAGAGGAGAGAGGAGAGAGAGAGAGAGGAGAGAGAGAGAAGAGAGAGAGAGAGAGAGAGAGAGAGAGAGAGAGAGAGAGAGAGATCATGAAAATCATGAAAATTAATGTGATTTTATCTCCATCCTACAAAAACACCTGAGACGTAAAAAGTATTAATCCTATTTTTCTATTGACTTGTTATCGCCATGTTTCGTCTTTCCTTCCTGTCTCTCTTTTTATTTATCCTTTTCTTTTGTCTTTCTTTACTTACTTGGAGGCGAAGGCAGGACATCTGGCTCCTCTGTCTGACTGCTTCTCTCTTCCTCCTCCTCTCCCTTTTCTTTTGTCGCTTTCTTTCTCTCCTTCTTCTTCTTCCTTCTTGGTTTTTCCCTCCTCCTCTTCCGCCTCTCTTCCTTCCTGCGATTCCTCCGTTCTCTTCTCTCCTCCACCTCGCAGTTTTCTGCATCCCCTGACCCTTCATCTTCTTGCTTCCCTTCTCTGTATTCCCTCCTTCGCTTTCTCTTCTCAAGTTTCCTCCTCCTCTTCTTCTCCAGCTTTCTCAGTTCTTTCTCCCTCCTCCTCTCTTCTCGCTGTCTCCTCTTCTCCTCCCTCCTTCGAGCTCTATCTTCCATTATTTTTTGTCGTCTCTCGCTGGTGTTTTTGCATCCACCTTCGTAATTTTCTGTTATGTTATCTTCGTATCTCCCATTTATCGACTCATCTTCTTCTTTTACGCTGTTGCATGCTCTGTTTCTTCCATTCTTCTTTCGTATCTTTCTTCCCTTCCTCCTGTTATTCCCACGGTCTTTATTCTTTATGTTTTCTACGTGGTTCTCGCCCGTCTCGCCTCCCTCCGCCTGCGCCACCCTTCTCTGAGGCGTGATAACCTCCTCCTCCTCCTCCTCCTCCTCCTCCAACATCGCCACCGCTTGGTTCCTCCGCGTCCTGTGCTTGTCCTCGGTGCTGGCGTCGCGCGGGACATCAGCCCCGTTGTCAGGGTGAGGGCAGACCGTCCGTGATGCTCTGAGGGCGTCGGGACAAACTTAGGTCGCCTCAAGAACTTAGGGATTCTGTCTGATCTCCTCCTCCTTCTTCTCCTGCTGTCGCCTTTACTACTGCTACTACTACTACTCCTGCTGCTGCTGCTGCTAGTACTTTTCTTCCTCCTCCTCCTCCTCCTCCTCCTCCTCCTCCTCCTCCTCCTTTTCCTCCTCCTCCTCCTCCTCCACCTTCGCTGGCCTGAGCGGAACTAAAGGAGAGAAACTTCTCCTTTTCAGATATAATTCTTGAATTATTTCAAGGACGGTCGCTTCTGGTTTTTGTTGGCCTTCGTGTGTGAGTGAAACATCGATCTTGTTGGCGGCGCGTCCAGTGAGGTCACCCTCACGCCCTTCCTGGAACTGCTGGTCCTGCTGCAGGGACAGGTTGAGGCGGCTGGTCACGTCCTCGACCTTGTAGATTAGGTGTGGCTGCGGCCCCGGCAACGACGACTCCCCGTCAGAGTAGCCCTGCGGCGCGCCCTTCCTCCTGAGGGGATCGATGAAGTAGCTCGCGTCGCTGGTCTGGATGTAGCCCGTCAGGCCGTCACAGTTGCTGACGGCGACCAGGGAGTGCGAGGAGGTGTTGAGGCGCCCCGTGTAGAAGCAGTTCACGGAGGAGGCCCTTTTGAGGACCCGCCGCCCGCCCTCCAGCACCCACTCGATGACGGTGTAGGGCGTGACCAGCCGCGTGTTCGCCGTCAGGTTCAGGAACAACTCCTCGTCCTCGTTATTAATCATGATGAACAACTTGTTATCATCATTGTCTTGACCGTCATCACCAGCATCCTCCAAAACCGTCTCCTCATCTCCATTAGTCTCGACGTGGGCCCAGTCCCCACGCTGAAGGAACCCTGTCTCTCCCTCTGGGGACGACACTGCCGCCCTGGGGAACCTCATGGGGGCCTCCTTTGCATCACTGCTGGGGACGGGATGGCGGCGGGCACTACCAAACACGTAGGGGGTGATAACATGGCCGTGCTGGTCTGTTCGGAATGGATACACAACCCTGGTCTTGGTCAAGGGCAGATCCTCCCCTCCCGCCACCTCGACAACGCCCCAGCCACGCCCCCGGCTGCCATCCACGCCCCCGCCGTCCAGAGAGCCGCCCTGCAGAAAAAGATAAGCCGTCAAGGCGGGAATAACATAAAGCTTCAAGAGTGGAATAGTGTTAGTCCGTCAGGTGAACCCCCATTTTTAGCCAACCGGTACACTCAAGATGGCAAAGACTCATTGGTATCATTGGAAAGCTATGGTATTCAGGAACTCATTTTGCCCTGGTAGCAGTCTGGATTTAGCAGCTTTCATATTTTTATCGCCTATTGAACAGACCACCTATTGGCGAACAAATCCCGCCAAATGCGGTAAAACCTGTAAGGGGTACATTCATGTTAGGACTGCATGTCATGGTTCTACAGGGGTATGCCAAGTGCCATTTGTTTTTTTAGCTTTAATTATGTTCATATAATGCCATTGTAGTAACAAGTTTGGTCAAATCAAAAGATTTTGTACTTTTTGAGCCAAAATCTTATAATGCCGATAATATACGCATTGCTATATCTTTGCCATCAGATAAGTTATTGATATTTATAAGTATTGTTTTCATATTCAATACCTCCATATTCAGACAGAGGGATCGTATGTAGCCATTATTAGTCAGCATATAATTATGACTGTATAGTATAGGTGACCATGGTGACACATATATACCAAAATAAGATTGCAAAAACTGACTGTATTCTAGTCAGATCTCACGATAAGCTGAGTTGATATCTTGAATGCTTACAATTTAGGAGGTTTGAATGAATGAACTAAACACCATCTTTTAGTTGAATATTTAATTGTTTCATTGCACTAGACACTTCAATCCAGAAACAGTATTAAAATGTACAAACAGTCTACGTAATGTTCTCAGTAATTCTTGTCATTTGCTTTACTTTTAGAGTTATTCAAAGTCAAGTTCTTCCATTTCAACATCATCGTCCATCACTTGTGGGTCATCGTCTTCATCATCCTGTGGCTGGTTGTCACAGTTTCTCAACTTACATAGTTCGGAGCACTTCATGTTATTAACCATGCACGTACATTGTGGGAGGCGACATGACCTTGAACATCTGCAGGCTTGGGACTTGATAGCAGATCTCATATGTGAAGCCGTCTTGTTTATTACAGATGTAATTTCATATGACTGAATCTGTGCTGACTCAAATTTTTTCTTTAGTTGATGGTTCTCTTTGGCTAGATCGTATATCGTCAGAGATTATGGGAAGACCAATATCTTTCCTTTATCATCAGGACACATATGGAGTGTATCTTTGAACTCCGCTTCCAGCTTTCTCCTTATGTGTTTCCTTGTCGAGTCCCTCACAGCAGTTATTCCTTCAGAATGCATGTACGTTGATAGCAGATGAGCAAGATAAGTCAATGTGACAACCTATGGATACTGAAACAGCTCTTGCCTGATATACTAAAAAAGTTGCAAGTAGGCTTCTGTTTCAGCAATCTTGTATTTAGCATCAGGGTCATCATTTGCATCATCTTTGGTATGGTCAATGATGGCATCTTTCACACTGGTATACGATCGGTAATAAGATCTATGATACCATCCATGCTTCAGCAGCAACTATGTTTCTTGATGTGACAGCGAGGATGTGCTCATCTTGTCTCTTTGTTGCTATATCTCGTAAAGTATTATCTGCTCTCAACTCAGTACACTGTGTTAACTTCTCTCTTGTGTTCGTGCCTTTGATATACTTGGATCGTCCAGGTGGGCAGAATATGCATGTTTTCTCCATTACTCTTGAGCTGCTTGAAGGTAGTCTTCTCAATGTTCTTCGCTTAGTAGCAACTTCACCTGCAGTAGTCATTTCAAGCTTATCCAAGTCCCGTTTCATCGTGAACAGTTTACGGCACTTGAGATGATACGGAATCTGTGGCAGTTCTCCCTCTCTCAGGTTTTCTGCAACTGTCAAGATAGCTTGATGCTGCCTGAGTCTGGCTGCCCTTAGTAGTGTGTTCCAGGAGTCGAGATCCCGAGGTGATGTAAAGCCAGCGTGAGGATCTTCATCAGTTGTGTGGATAATACAAACAGGAATTGTCTCATCCATGGCTGATTAGCTTCTCATTTACAAGTGTTACCTGCAAAGATTAGAAATAAACTTAAGAACACTTGCAATTATTGGCAATTAGCTGATATTTTTTCTAAACATATTATATGCTGCTGTTAATTTGCTGCAAAATTCGATTCCTTGTATCTGAAAAAGTATAACAAAATATTTTATTTATGTCATTATCACATATGGTTGCTAAGATATGACGATAAGTCGATTTTCAATATTTATCTGGTGGCCATCCTGGATTTTGGCTCAAAAAGTACAAAATCTTTTGATTTGACCAAACTTGTTGCTACAATGGCATTATATGAACATAATTAAAGCTAAAAAAGAAAAAGGCACTTGGCATACCATGTAGAATCATGACAAGCAGTTCTAACGTGCATGTACCCCTTACAGGTTTTACCGCATTTGGCGCGATTTGTTTGCTGATAGGTGGTCTGTTCAATGGGCGATAAAAATATGAAAGCTGCTAAATCCAGACTGCCACCAGGGCAAAATGAGTTCCTGAATAATATACCTTTCAAATGATACCAATGAGCCTTTGCCATCTTTTTGGTACCGACAGCCCCTATACCTGACGGACTATGTGTCAAGCTACCGACATGGCGGCCCCAACACAACACAAAGGCAGGCATTCACAGGGTTGTTGTTGTTAATATTTTGTCAACACTGTGGTTGACGCGAGCTTTTGCCTATAGCAGCCCGCCTGTGGAATTATGGCATTACAATAGAAAAAGGCAGTGTATTGGAGCTACCTTGGGGGGGGGGGGTACTCCCGAACGGTGGAGGTGAGAGTGGTCAGAGGGACATATCTAATTACTGCAGCAGCAGCGGTGGCGGCACCTGGATGTCCGGGCTGCGGATGAGGTGGGAGGCGTTCCCTGAGGTGGGAGGTTGCCTCGCACTTCAGGAGGTAGTGTTGGAGTGCAAAGGGGGAGGTGACCTGGCAGTGATCACAGGTGATGTCCACAGCGCCCTGGCGGATTTCCTCAAAGCAGGGAAAGCCGAGGCGGAGACGGTGTAGTCGGTCCCGTACGTGTGGGGGGATGGATGGGTCTTGGGGAAGTGGGTGGTAAGCTGTTGCAGCAGCGTACCAGGAGGCAGAGGGTGATGATAGGGCGACTGTGGCCTCGTGTTGTTGGCGGGACAATACACAGGGTCTCTCTCTCTCTCTCTCTCTCTCTCTCTCTCTCTCTCTCTCTCTCTCTCTCTCTCTCTCTCTCACACACACACACACACACATAGGGGTACTCTGTAGTGTAGGGGTAGCACGCTCGGTTCACAACCGAGAAATCCTAGGTTCGATCCCCGGGCGGAGCGGAAACATATGGGCTGTTTCCTTAAAACCCGAGCCCCTGTCCACCCAGCAGTGAATGGGTACCGGGTGTTATGTTGCCCTCACACCATAGCGATCACCAGTTGCGTATGGTTGCGAATAAAAAATAGTGGTCATAAGTTCCGAACGCAACTCACACGCAACTAATAGGTTTTATAGGTTTGAAGTACGCAACAAGCACGCAGGTGATCGCAGACACACGCAGAGTAAGTTCGGAAATTTTGAACATGTTCAATAATTCTCTGCGAATGCCTGCGATCAATTTATACGCAACAGGGACGCTACGCACGCAACACGATCGCAACAGGTACGCAACAGGTACGCAACTCGTAAGTTATGAACGCAGGTGATCGCAGGTCCAAAATTTGAGGTATCTGGCCAGGTTTTGGTACCGTACATGTTGCGAATGTGTTGCGTACCTGTTGCGATCATGTTGCGATCCTGTTGCGTGTGTAGCGCACCCCCAACCTATTGTGCTTATTCCCAGCGTATCCCCAACCTATGCCCTGCGTATCCAACCTAATAGTTGCGTGTGAGTTGCGTATTAGTTGCGTACTACATGCGTGTTGAGAAATGGTATAAATAGTGGGCCTTTTCTAGATCCGTGTCAGTTGTTGGTGGCCAATGTCCAAATCAGTACTGAAGAAAATACTGAATCGGCTCCGCTTTTATAAGTTTTTATCACGTGACTGATATTCGCAAATACCACGCAACTAGCACGCAGGTCAAACGCAACTTTTAAGTTTTGAACGCAACTCAAACGTAACTCGTAAGTTCAGCACGCAACTCACACGCAACTCGCACGCAATTCGTACGCCGATGATCGCAGATATTGGGAGATCATAAGTTCAGTTCGCAACCCCCACGCAACCCACACGTAACTCACACGCAGCCCATAGGTCGAATAGGTTACAAATTGACAAAATTGTTGATTTCGGTTGCGTTTGGTGCGTATACAAATATATTTTTACACGCAACTCATAGGTTTCAGCATACGCTATGGTGTGAGGGCACTATTAGCCGGGGTTTGTGACCCGCCTCCCGGGGTGGTGGCTTCCCCCAACACTAAGCACTAAGGATGAATGATAAAAATGTTGATATGGAGACGGGGCCATACGAGCGTTGCTCAGGCCCTGTAAAATACAACTAGATGAATACAACTAGATGAATACACACACACACACACACACACACACACACACACACACACACACACACACACACACACACACACACACACCAATTGATGCTCCGTAGTGTAGTGGCTAGCACGCTCGGTTCACAACCGAGAAGTCTCGGGTTCAATTCCCTGGCGGAGCGGAGAAAGATGGGCGGTCTCCTTCAAACCAGAGCCCCTGTCCACCCAGCAGTGAATGAATACCTGGTGTTAGCCGGGTGGCACTTTTCATAAGTCCTGCTTTTGGTGCAACCACTCAGCTGCCTCACTTGCTCTACGCTTGGCTGTAGCTCCGAAACTAACCACATGATTTTCTCGAAAATACCCTCATTGTGATTCCCACACAAAGTTACCTATGGTTGTTCAAGATACTTAACCTATGCTAACTGTAACCTAACGTAACCGCGATTTTTTGTGGACCAAATATCACAGTGGCTGCACCAAACCCGCGAGGACTTGGGAAAAGTGTTGCCCGGGGTTGTGTCCTGTCTCCCGTAATCATGGTTTCGGCCAACAGTAAGAGTAAGCACTAAGGAAGCAAAATGAAAATGTAGATATGGAGACGGGGCCATAAGAGTGTAGCTGAGGCCCTGTAAAATACAACTAGATGAATACACACACCTGTGATACCACTGGATGCCACCTGAGTGGCTTGGTGTTTTAGATTAAACATTAGAGCGTCACGCCCAATTCTATAGTCGGGCGTTCGATCCTCGGCGCCCTTTGTTCCCGGGGATTTTTCACTGAGAAATTCAGGCGGTTTCTGTCTCCCGTGAGCAAGGGGATGGGTGTGTGGTGTGTGAGGTTCCAGGATTACCCATAGATCGGTCATATTATATTTATAGTTCCAAGCTCTCTCCGGGAGGGCAAAACTGACGATCGCGAGTCAAGCTCGCATGGACAAGACCATGGTGATACACAAACACACACATACACACACACACACACACACACATACCAACACACACACACACACACACCACATCATCACCACCAATAGCCCTCCGTAGGAGCTAGCCAAAAAGTCCGCCCGGAGGGCGGCTTTGCGGCTAGTATTGTATATATACCTTTTTAGGGAGGCCTTCTTGCCAGAAGGCCTCCCCATCCGTTGGGCGGGTTTATGGCCAAATTAACTGATAAAAAGAGTATTTACATGTTTATATTATGAGTATTTAAATACAATGTGTTTAAATATTCATTAAAGTATGTAAATACTGTATTTAAATACTTGAAAACCAATGTATTTAAATACTGCCCAGCTCTCTCTCTCTCTCTCTCTCTCTCTCTCTCTCTCTCTCTCTCTCTCTCTCTCTCTCTCTCTCTCTCTCTCTCTCTCTCTCTCTCTCTCTCTCTCTCTCTCTCTCTCTCTCTCTCTCTCTATCTATCTATCTATCATACATACATACATACATACACGGTGTTATGTGTGCAAAGTCATTCAGAATTTCTTTCAGAACATCATGCTTTATACGGGTAACTTCTGCTAGTTATCGCAGTCTATTATTATTATTAGCATTACTATTTTTATCATTACTATATTTATCAGTTTTTATCCCCATCATCATCAATATCCCAGCCACTAACGATTCTGTTATTTTTTCATATATAGAGAAAATATAAGTGTGTGTGTGTGTGTGTGTGTGTGTGTGTGTGTGTGTGTGTGTGTGTGTGTGTGTGTGTGTGTGTGTGTATTCATCTAGTTGTATTTTACAGGGCCTGAAGAACGCTCGTATGGCCCCGTCTCCATATCAACATTTATTTTATCATTCATCCTTAGTGCTTAGTGCTGGCCGAAGCCACCACCCTGGGAGGCGGGTCACAAACCCCCGGCTAACACCTGGTACCCATTCACTGCTGGGTGGACAGGGGCTCGGGTTTTAAGAAGACCGCCCGTCTGTCTTCGCTCCGCCCGGGGATCGAACCCGGGACTTCTCGGTTGTGAGCCGAGCGTGCTAACCCCTACACTACGGAGTTCCCCATGTGTGTGTGTGTGTGTGTGTGTGTGTGTGTGTGTGTGTGTGTGTGTGTGTGTGTGTGTGTGTGTGTGTGTGTGTGTGTGTGTGTGTGTGTGTGTGTGTGTATTTGTGTATCACCATGGTCTTGTCCATGCGAGCTTGACTCGCGATCGTCAGTTTTGCCCTCCCGGAGAGAGCTTGGAACTATAATTATAATATGACCGATCTATGGATAATCCTGGAACCTCACACACCACACACCCATCCCCTTGCTCAAGGGAGACAGAAACCGCCTGAATTTCTCAGTGAAAAATCCCCGGGAACAAGGGGCGCCGAGGATCGAACGTCCGACTATAGAATTGGGCGTGACGCTCTAATGTTTAATCTATACGACTTAAATAAGGCAACACATTTACATATACAATACAGGAAGCGTAGTGTTGGAGTATGCAATCTCAATCGTCGTAAAGACATAAATCACTAATTATTTATTAATAGTATATATGGTAAAACTATATAAATTCGTAATATCACCAGCCCACTAATTAAATAAACCTAATCAATGAAGTCAATGACTACACGTGCATTGGCTTAGCTAAGGGGGGGGTGAGGGGGGGCTGTTTGAAATCGCCCCCCGGGCCCCCATGAGAGGGGGGGCTGTTTGAAATCGCCCCCCGGGCCCCCATGAGAGGGGGGCCCCCAAATGCATCACTCAATCAAACAAAACTCCTGTAATCCTCTACAAACTTGGCTTAAACTCCTTGGGGTTTACGTTTAATTTGATCTATAT
>JACEEZ010022257.1:150000-152500 GCA_016584305.1 Chionoecetes opilio
AGGAGAAAGAGAAAGAAAAAAAAAAACCTATAAAATAAAAAAAGACTACTGGGTGTCATGTGAGTAAGCACTGTGATGCTACCAAAATAGTTCTTAGGTCTATATAATGTTTCCAGCAGGTGGGGGAAGGCGAAATTTTTCCCCAGGTACTATATAAGTTCCACGTCGGGTGAGGACGCGAAATTTTTCCCTAGGTACATTTTAATGTTCCAGTCAGGTGGGGGACGGGCGTAAGTTCCCCTAGGACTATATTAATGTTCCCCAGCAGTGGGGACAGGCGTAATTTTTCCCCTAGGTATAATTTTAATCTCCCACTTTCAGGGAGGGACAGGGTAATTTCCTAGGTACTAAATGTTTCCAGTCAGGTGAGGGACGGCGTAATGTTCTTAGGTACTATTTTTAAGTTTCCACGCGGGTGAGGGAAGGCTAATGTTCTCCTGGGTATTTTTAAATGCTCTCCATGTCAGGTGGGGGGCGGGAAAAAAAGGGGTTTGTATATGCCGCGTTTTGCACATATCCCCAAAAATTTATTTGTATCAGCACGAAGGAATTTGTGTTTTTATGGAAAGTCAAAGTAAGGAACGTAAGGACAAACATTTACTAAACAAAACAAAAATGACTTGGAAAAACCATCTTATGACAATATTTTTAACATACCACCACTACCACCACCCAACACCACCACACACCCTTATACCACCCCACCACCACACTATCACCCCACTACCACTACCCCCACCACTCCCCACCCCCACTCCCCCCCACCACCACCAACCTTTCCCACTACCACCACCCACACCATCACCACTCACCGCCACCACCATCATTACTACCCCCAAAACCCCAAACCCCATCACATCATTTACACAACCCCCACCACCACCACCACTCCCCACCACTACCTCACCCCCCAACCATCACACCCCCACTACCCCCACATACCCTCACCACCCCACCATACCTTTCCCCACCACCCCCTACCCCCCCACCAAACCATCACCATCACCGCCACCCCCCATCATTTTTTACCACCCCACCCCCCCACTCACCCCCACCACCACTCACCCCCACCATCACCCCACTTACCCCCACCACCAACTCCCCACCATAAACCACTCACTCACTACCACTCACCCGTCAGCCTTCTCGGGGTCAGGCAAGCAGAAACGGCAGAAGATGAGCACTGACAACACGACCAGAAGACCTCCCACCAGCCCTGCCAGGAGGACGTACAAGGTCACCCCGCGGCCCACGTCCTGAAGAATAGACGAGGTGGTTAGGGGCTCCAACGAAAAGAAAAAAAAAAAAAAAGTCTCCAAACGTATAAAATAACAAACGCCTAAAAAAATCCCAACCTAAAAAAACCTCCAACGTAAAAAAAAAAAAAAAAAAATTGGCAAGGGAGAGTTGGGTAGAGATGGAAGGGGAGAGAAGGGGAGGAGATGGAAGGGAAGGGTGGTAGGGGGGAGGCTTAGGAGTGGTGATAGGGAGAATGGACGAAGAAAGGGAGGCTAGGAGGGAGGGAGGGAGGGAAGGAGAACAATGAGGGTGAATATAGGAATAGTACAGAACGAATAATGAAAATGGTGTTTCTTTTGTCTATCTGTCTCTCCTCTCTCTCTCTCTCCTCTCTCTCTCTCTCTCTCTCTCTCTCTCTCTGGGTGCAGGTCAAAAGGTATTTGGGGGATTGGAAGAAGTCATTTGACCCACAAGAAATTTGGTCCCAAGTCATAAAAAAACCAAACCATTGGGACAGGGCATACCCTAATGAATATTTGTCCCTTTTCCGCTTGTCCCCCAGGACAAACCGGGGGCAAACCGTTCAAAAGTGTTCCCTTTTCAAGCGACTTTACCCCAAGTTACAATAAAATGTCGTCAGGAGAGAGAGAGAAAAGAGGGGAAAGAGAGAGAGAAAAAGAGGAGGGGGAAGAGAGGGAGAGAGGAGGAGAGAGAGAGAGGAGAGAGAGAGAGAGAGAGAGAGAGAGAGAAGAAGGGAGAGAGAAGAGAGAGTGGAGAGAGAGAGAGAGGAGAGAAGGGGGAGAAGAGGGGAGGAGGATGAGAAAAGAGAGAGAGGAGAGAGGGAGAGGAGCGGAGAAAGGGGAGAAGGAGGAGGGAAAATGAGGAAAAAAAAGGGGGAAGGGGAAAAAGGGAGAAAAAGAGGAAAAAATAAGAGAAATAAGGGGAGAAAAAAAGAGATGGGAGAAAAAAGGGAAAGGGAAATTAAAAGAAACAATAAGAGAGAAAGGGGAGGAGAGGAAAAAAAGAGGAAGGGGAGAAAAAAGAAGGAAAAGAAGGGGAAAGAGAGAAAGAGAGAGAGAGGGAGAGAGAAGGGGGAGAGGAGAGAGAAGGGGGGAGGGGAGAAGGAGAAAAGAGAGGGGAAAAGAGAGGAGAGAGAGGAGAGAGGAGAGAGAGGAGGAGGGAGGGAAAAGAGGGGAGGAGATTGAGAAAATTTTTTAGGGAGGAGAGAGGAAAGAGGGAGGGATTGAGGAAAAAGAGGGAG
>JACEEZ010022257.1:159081-202736 GCA_016584305.1 Chionoecetes opilio
AGGCAGTCCAGATGATGGCGTCCTGATAACGAGACAACGGGCTGAGAAAAATATGATTAACAGCAAGCTCAGCGGCAATACCGAGGGACCAATGTTCCGTCCTTCCCCGACGCCTTCCTGAGCCACCTGACAGATGATAATTTACTGTGGCACCTGTACTCGAGGCTCGTGTTGGGGTTCTTATTCAAGTAGTTCTAAACGCAGACAAATTCTACCCACCGACACAAAGTAACCCAAATTATGTAGCTTGAATTCCGGAAACAAGGATCTATATACAAAATTCGATATAGATAAAAAATATAGATAGATATATATGAGTAGACAGACGAGATGCGACGCAAGTAAAGGTACATTCATCTTTACCGTGTCGCAGTGTTCCAAAGCGGCTGTTGAATATTCACGGCCGCCGCGACGGGCAGTCCAGCGGTGCCGCGGCGCCTTGAACACCTAATGTACACATTCTCAAAATTGTTTTATCAGAAAACCTGCACGATGGAGAATGGACGGTCCAGGATGATTGAGATTTAAGTTACTAATGAGATATTTAGTACACGTACATCACACACACGCACACACACGCGCACGCGCACACGCACACGCACGCACACCACGCACACACGCACACACGCACCACACGCACCACACACCACACACACATACACCTTTTATGTATTTAGGAGATAAAAAATAAACCGTCTTCAACGTCAGTAATAGACCGGCAGGAAAGGAAATTGAGAATGAAAGAGCAGAGAGAAAGATAGAAACCTCAAGAAGGTAGTTTGGACATAAAAGATTTGTGCTAAAACTTCATAAGCCTATGTCTAAAACAACACCAAAACGTAATGAAATAATGAAATGAGACGAGGAGAAGTACTCTGTTTTGAAAACTTATATGCGAGGTTATTTAAACAAAAGCAAGGGTTTTATGGGAGTCTTTATGATTTTTTTTTCTTAATTAGCTCGGTTGTCAGATATTTATATGTTTCCAACTTCTTATCATATAATTAATTGTAGAAGTCTGTTTTGAAGGTTATCTAAACAGAAATATGGTTTCTGGTCTTCTTTCTTTTTGTTTTTTTTCTCTTTGCTCGGCATCAAATATTTATATGTCCGAAAATCAATGTCTATCCTATATTTGGTTGTCATTACAGGGCTTGTTATTCAATTTGTTACGGTAAGTTGCTTCACGTGTCATGATGCCCAAATTTACTTCTTTATGTGGAATAATTACGCAGTTATTATTTTCCTTGTTTCAAAAGTGAGTGAATACCAAAGTCTTGATTCCCCATTGCATGGTTTTGCAATAGCGTCATTTTCATCAATCATTCACCAACTTTCTTTCACCGCGATATTATGCCGATCAATTTTCGCGTATTCATTGTTGCTATCCATTGAAACCGGCGACATATCAGCGTTTACCCTCCAGCCAGCACAGTCCCCTAAGGCCACGGCGTCACGGAGGAAGGATATAATGTTATACCAAGGCCACCGGCTTAATACGGTCATCCGACGCGCAGGTTGGGGGTGTGCTTAGTCGACGTCACACGCGATCCAAGGTGACGAATACAGTATTGACAGTGTGTACTCGCGGTTGCCACTCGGTGATATTATGAATGAGTTAATCATTATCTTTACTAGTATGGAAACATTGCCATTACTAATAAACAAACACAATTGGTATTAATGGACATGTATTACCAAATAAGTCAGAAATGAACAAACAGCATGGCTGTACACAAAACTAATACAGTTAAAAGGCTAAAGTGGCATCATGTTGGGGGCGGGGGAGGATGTAACACGGGTGGACTCTGGGACACGTGACTCAGCGGCGCAAGCCCTTAGTCCTCCTTCTTCCCCCGCCCAACACGATGCCACTTAGCCTTATACAGTCATTGTTTATTTACAGCATGCTGTTTTCATGTAACTGCTTATTTGGTACAATAAACATGTCCATTAATACCAATTGGTTGTTATAAATGGTAATAGTCTAGTACGACCACTGCTTATCTGCTTACTACTAACACTACTATTACTACTATACCACTAGTACTTTTTAAAACTACTACTACTATACGGACTAATTCTACTGCTACTTAGTATGACTACACGGACACTGTTACTATTATTATACTACAACCACTATTACTTACTACTATAGTATATGGGTGCTTATAGGTATTTATTATTATTTTTTTATTATTGTTGTTTTTAGTGTTGTTAGTTAGTTATCTTATCTTAAAAATGGAATATGGCGGTCGGGTAGGACATTGAACGTGGCGCACGGGATAAGCGGGTCCCACCCGCCTCAGCTATGCTGCTGATAGAATAATGGCAGATCGATCGAGGGCCCTTTGGGGTGGTGCCTGGATCGCGTTGACGTAGGTGCGCACGCGTGAGCCAAAAGTGTCCAGCCGTTCGTGAAGAAGACCTGTTATAGGACTGTGCCCAAGGCCGTACTATTTACTATAATATACTCTATACTACGTCAAGGCTGTTTCTAATGTCTTTGAGTTCTTTATAGTGGTACCATCTTTTTTTTAGGCCCGCGTCTCCTTTCCCGTGGTCCCGCGTGCCACGCCCTCCCGACGCCCCACTGTCCAACCATTGGGGACGATCTGGTCATACCAAAATACCATTGGCACTACTTACAAAGGTCGTGGTTGAAGCCTCGCAACCCAGCAAAACTATGAGGCATCGAGGATCAGGTGCAGGGGAGACCTTGACGGCTTTGTGGCATCGCCACCAACGGCAACTCTGGAGGAATCAGAGGCAGGTCTATTGACCGCCCTTGCCGGCCTGCCTCGCCACCCCAGCAAAAAACTGAGGCATCGAGGCAGGTCATGACAGAACCTTGCCGGAATGCAGTCACAAACTACCTTGCAAACTATGAGGGAATCGATGGAAATGGGTCATAAGCCTATTGAACGGCTCTGCGCAATCGCACCACCAAGCATCAATGACAACTGGCATACGAGGCCAGGTCATGACCGCACCCACTAGGCACGGCTTGCCTCGCCACCCAGCAACACTCGGACGGTACATGCGAGGCAGCGGTCCAGGTCATGGGACGCCCTTGCCGGCTCATTCCGTGCCTCGCCACACAGCAAACTTTCTGAGGCATTCGAGGCAGGTTCATGGACGCCTTGCCGGCCTGTCTCGACACCAAGACAACACGTATGGCATCGAGGGCAGGGTCATTGGACACGCCTGGCGCAGGCCATCACCTGCCTCGCACGCCACACGCCAACAATTGATGGAATACGACGGGCAGGGCACATGACGTCCCTTGCCCCGGATCCTTCTCCCCGCGTCACCAATACGAAACCACCAGCAGCACTTGAGGTATCGAGGTAAGGTCATTGACGCCCTTTCCGTGCCACTGCCTCGCAAACAAGCAACTCTGAGGCTAGCGAGGCCCGAGGCTAGGTCAGGACCCAGCCCTTGCACGGCTCCTGCCATCGCAGACCCAGAACACTTGTCAAAGGGGCATCGACGTTGCAGATCATTGACTCGCCCTTTTGACCGGCCTGCCAACTCGCCAGCCACACCAGCAACGGTTCTCTTGAGAAGGCATCGAGGGCAGGTCATGACGATCATTGACTAGGCTGCACATAGCTCTCACTTCCTCCCAGCAACAATTTGAGGCATAGAGGCAGGTCATGATCGAACATACCGGCTGCATAGACTCTTTTTTTTTTTCCCAGCAAAATCTGATGGCATCGAGGCAGGTTCTTATGACCAGCTCCACTTGACGGCCCCCCTAGCCTTCGCCACAACCGCCTAGCAACACTGACTGGCTAATCGAACGCTAGGTGGTCATCGACGCCCTGGCAGGACCGGTCCTCGCCTTCATAGACAACACTGAAGGGCACGAGGTCAAGTTAAAATGATCGCCATTGCCGCGCTTTGTCTCGCCACCCCACAAGCAACACTGACCTTGGAATCCGACGGCTATTGTTCCATGACGCCTCTTACGCCTGCAGTCGCCACACCCTCCTAGTTTCGCAAACACCTTTGAGGCCATCGATGGCAGGGTATGCATGCCCCTCTTATCCGGCCGCCTGCCCACCACACCAAGCCAGAAATACACTCGAGGCTCGAGGCAGGTCATCGACCGCCCTCATTTACCGGCATGCCTCCGACAACCTTAGCAACCAACTGAGGCCATCGAGGCAGCAGTCATGACCGCACTCTTCCTGGCCTGACCCTCGCCAACCTAGAACAACACTTGAGGCATCCGAGGCAGGTATAATGATCGGCCTTTGCCGGCCTGCCTCGCCACTCAGCAACACTGGGCATCGAGGCAGATCATGACCGACCCTTGCCCGGCCTGCATCGCTCCTCCCAGCAACACTGAGGCCAGCGAGGCAGGTCAATGACGCCTTACCGGCCCTGCCTCGCCACCCCAGACAGCAACACTGAGGCATTCGAGGCACAGTCATGACGCCCTTGCCGGCCAAGGTCCTCGCCAACCTAGCAACACTGACGCGGCCCATCGTGCGCAGGTCACATACGCCCTTGGCCGGTCTGCCTCGCCACCCAGCAACACTGATGGCATCGAGTGCAGGTCATGAAGCCCTTGCGCCTGCCCTCGCCGCCCAGCAACACTGAGGCATCGAGGCAGGTCATGACGCACCTTAACGGCCGCCCGCCATCCCAGCAACACTGAAGCATTTTCGAGTGCAGGTCATGACGCCCCTGCCGGTCTGCCTCGCCACCCAGCAACAATGAGGCCATCGAGGCAGGTCATGACGCCCTTGCCGGCCTGCCTCCCCCGCCGCCCAGCAACACTGAGGCATCGAGGAGGTCATGAAACGCCCTTACCGGCCTGCATCGCCACCCAGAAAACACTGAGGCTCGAGGCAGGTCAATGACGCCCTTGCCGGCCGCATCGCCTAACAGAAACATGAGGCCATCGAGGCAGGTCATGAACGCCTTGCCGGCCTGCATGCCACCCAGCAACACTGAGGCATCGAGGCAGGTCATGACGCCCTTACCGGCCTGCCTCGCCCGCCCCTCGCTGAACGGGATGAGCGGCGAGGGTGTGTCCCGCGCCACCTGCGTCCCTCTGTAATGGAGACCCGGGATTGCGGTGTGTTTTGTCACTGTCTGTTTGTGTTAAGGATAATAAATGCCCGGCTCTGTTTCCCGTGTGTGGTGTGTGTGTCTGTGTGTGTGTGTGTAGTGTGTGGGTATGTGTGTGTGTGTGTGTGTGTGTGTGTGGTGTGTGTGTGTGTGTGGGTGTTGTGGTGTCTTAGACTCTCTACTGGCGGACGGTGTGTATTCATCTAGTTCTGTTGTATTTTACAGGGCCAAAACAATGCTCGTTTGGCCCCGCTTAATATCAACATTTTATATTCATTCATCCTTTTGCTTTGTGTTGGCCGAAGCCAGCACCCCGGGAGA
The DNA here is from genome assembly GCA_016584305.1 of Chionoecetes opilio. Taxonomy (NCBI): domain Eukaryota; kingdom Metazoa; phylum Arthropoda; class Malacostraca; order Decapoda; family Majidae; genus Chionoecetes; species Chionoecetes opilio. The sequence goes on from JACEEZ010022257.1 coordinate 164,488, forward strand.
GCAGGTCACAAACCCCGGCTACAACACCCGGTACCCATTCACCGCTGGTCGTGGACAGTGGGCTCATGTTTTTAAGGAAACAACCCATTTGTTTCCGCTCCGACAGGGGATCGAACCCGGGACTTCTCGGTTGTTGGTACCGAGCTTGAAATCCTACACCACGGAGTAAACACCGTAGTGTAAGGTTAGCACCGCTGGCTCACAACCGAGAAGTCCCGGGTTCGATCCCCGGGTGAAGCGAAGACAGACGGCTATCTTTCAGACACGGAAGGATTTGACAGATTGAGGCTCTTTCTCGATTTTCGGTGGGTGGTGGTTGCCATGGCCGTCGTTCTTAGTTGGTGGAGCAATTGTCTGGTTAATTCCGGTAACGAACGAGCTCGTGGCATACTAACTAGTCGACGGATTCCAGCAAGTGGTGTCCAGTTCGCAGCTTCTTTTTTTATGCGGGATAGCGGCAATTCTAGCCGCTCGAGATTGAGCTAATAACAGGTCTGTGATGCCCTTAGATGTTTGGGCACCGCACGCGCGCTACACTGAGGGATCACGTGTGTTGCGTGCGTGCGGTGCGTGCGTGCGTGCGGCGTGCGTGCGTGCGTGCGTCGTGCGTGCGTGCAGTGCGTGCGGTGGCGTGCCTTGCGTGCGACTGCGTGCGTGCGTGCGTGCGTGCGTGCGTGCGTGCGTGCGTGCGTTAGTGTGGATAAAGAGAGGAGAGAGAGAGAGAGAGAGAGAGAGATGAGGAGAGAGAGAGAGAGCGAGATGAGGAGAGGAGAGGAGAGTTGTCGTCGAGAAGACGAGAGAGAGAGAGATACTAAAATTATACACAGATGGTATAATATATGCAGAAGTGTCTAACAAAAATATCACAACTTCTATAAATATCGTTAGCCTCTCTGTAGCAACCATAAGACCATTTTTCTTTACGACTGTCTCGTTCTCTTCCTTCTACCTTTTCCTCCCGTTCCCCACCACCTGTCTCTTCCCTTCCTCCCTTCCCCACCATTCCCTCCCTTTCCTCCTTTGCCCCATCAACCTTCTCCCCCTCCCTTCCTCCCTTCCCCACCACCTTCCCTCTCCCTTCTCCCTTCACCCACCACCTTCCCCCTCCCTTCCTCCCTTCCCCACCACCTTTCCCCCTCCCTCCTCCCATCCCACCACCTTACACCTCCCTTCACCTCCCTTCCCCCACCACCTTCCCCGCCCTTCTTTCGTCTGACCATCTTCCCGTCTTTCCCCTCCACTCCCCCCTCCCTCCCTTCCCGACAATGGATCTCTCCACCAGTAACAACTACGCCTTTTTTTTTCAAATCCCCTCCAGGAAATGACCAGAAACGTTGCATGGACTCCTAATGGTCGGAAATGCTTGGGTTCCGAAGACTTTGCGGTTGAAAAAAAAACAAGATAATAAAGAAGATTTTTGTTTTTTTTACAACAAAGGAGCCAGAAAAGGGGAAAAAGAGGTGCGGAAGGAGCGCTGCAGGAGGACGTGGCCTTAACCTTAAGAGTGCTGGGTCCTTCCGTGTGTGGGAAACAGTCCAGAATAGGCGATCATGGGATACTTGTACAAGTCATCTTTTAGTGTGGGATATTTTTGTAATGTCTCTTGAAATTGGTGCAGGCGTCACTTAGCCGTCGTGTGTGTGTGTGTGTGTGTCTGGTGTGTGTGTGTGGGTGTGGCCTGTGTGTGTTTGTGTGTGTTTGTGTGTGTGGTTGTGTGTGTGTGTGTGGGGTGTGGTGTGTGTGCTGTGTGTGTGTGTCTTCCAGATAAATGGAGATATAACGCCACCTAGCTCGGCAATATCTCCACTTGTCTCTTTGTCCTCGCAGGGCAAATGGTAATTTTGACCTGAGGATGGGAAGCCAAGGCTAGTAAAAGACAAGTCATTTGGCCGCATTCAGGCCTAATCCTCTCGGCCAGTTTCCCAAATGGCACCCATCCTCGCCAGCGGGGACCCTGCGAGGGCGCGTGTGAACCAGGCAGAGGCGTTTGATTATCCTGTTAATACTGTGAGGGTGTGTTTGCCAGAAGAGTTCCCGAAAGTCTTGTGTCCCATGAGTGTGTGTTGGGTGTGTGTGTGTGTGTGTGTTTGTGTGTGTTTTTTGGGGTGTGTGTGTGTGTGTAGTGTGGTGTGTGTGTGTGTGGTGTGTGTGTGTGTGTGTGTGTGTGTGTTGTTCTTGATCGATTGTATATTGAGCATTGTCTGTATGATGGATAGATTCGTGTTTATTTCATTATTTTGACACTTTAATCAATACCAACAGTTCGTATGCTGTGGGCATGTCTAACCGCAACACCCAGTCTCCTCCATGACAACAATTATCCGAATGAACAGCCGGCGAGGATCCCTCCCATGAGACTCTCCATCCCCCGTGAACCTACTTCAGCACCACCCCTCCCCTCCCCCCACCAACCACACCACCATCATCACCATCACCAAACACCACAACCACCACACACCACCAACAGCCAACACCAGCACCACCACCAACAAACACCACTACTACACCACCACCACCACCACCCAACCAAAACAGCACCACCCACCACACCAACACCCAGCAGGTACTGTACATCCATCATCCATCAACGCAGTTAGTCACGCTATAATACTGGAAGTGCTGTACGATACAGTTATACATTTGATTTGATATCTACGGTATTCATCTATAATAAAAATCCACTTTCCCGTTTGTCTCATAGAATGTTAAGGTAGTGCAAAGCGGTAACACAACACTTCCCGTATTGGTCTCATAGAGGGTTAAGGCAGTGACGCGTTAAACACAACACTTTCACGTATTGTCTCATTAGAGTGTTAAGGCAGTGCACGCGTTAAACACAAACACTTTCACGTATTGTCTCATAGAGTGTTAAGGCAGTGCACCAATAAAACACAACACTTTCACGATTGTCTATAGAGGTTAAGGGCAGTGACGCGTTAACACAAACACTTTCACGTATTGTCTCATTTAGACAGTGTTAAGGAAGTGCACGCGTTAACACAACACTTTAACGTATTGTCTCATAGAGGTTAAGGTAGTGCAAGCCGTTAACACAACACTTTCACGTATGTCTATAGAGTGTTAAGGCAGTGCCACGCGATTAACACAACACTTTCAAGTATGTTCATTAGAGTTGTTAAAGCAGTGCACGCGTCTAACACACACTTTAACGGTTATTGTCTCATAGAGTGTTAAGGCAGTGCACGCTTTAACCACAAAACCCTTTCAGAATTGTCTCATAGAGTGTTAAGCAGTGCACGCGTAACACAACACTTTCACGTATTGTCTCATAAGAGTGTTTAGGTAGTGCACGCGTTAACACAACACTTTCACGTATTGTCTCATAGTGTTAGGTGTGCACGCGTTAAACACAACACTTTCACGTAATTGTCTCATAGAGTGTTAAGGTAGTGCACGCGTTAACACAAACTTTCACGTATTGTCTCATAGAGTTGTTAAGGGTAGTGGACGCGTTAACACAAAACACTTTCATGTATGTTCATAGAGTGTTAAGGTAGAGTGCAAGTGATAACACAAAACACTTTTCACGTATTGTCTCATTTAGAGTGTTTAGGAAGTTAACACCGATTAACACAAAAAACACTTTCCACGTATGTCTCATAAGGATTAAGGCAGTGCACGCGATTAACACAACACTTTCACGTATTGTCTCATAGAGTGTTAAGGCAGTGTACGCGTTAACACAACACCTTTAACGTATTGTCTCATAGAAGTGTTAAGGAGTGCAAGCGTTAACACAACACAAAAACATCTGCTAGAGCAGTGGTTCCCAAACTTGTCCAGGCTGGCGCCCCACCTTAGTCCCAGGCGGAGTCCTAGCGACTCCCACCCACCCCACATACTATGCGAAACACCACACCTGTTTCTTCAGTATTTGAGTATGCTGCAAATTGACAAACAACAAAGATTAAACACAAACATGTCTTTTACAAATAAACTTACTTAGTAAACATATTTATTAGGCAGGTTTTAGTTGTTTAAGGAACATGGAGCGGTTCAAATCAACATCTCACCAGTGAATCATAGTTCATTGTCTTCAAAGGTATGATCAATGGGATGGAGGTGCTGGGCAGGGCTTCTCTACATCAGCGAACCGCAGTAAGAATGAGTCGTTTTGATCCCTGTGTTTAGAATGTTCCGTCTTTCCTTAGTAAGTTTTCTTTGTTTGGAAAAAAGCGGGCGACCGCCACTGAAGCCCCGTATAATAAATATGACGTTGGAAAAGGCAATAAAAATACATATGGAAATTGTTCTACAGTACTGGAAAACGATCACAGATCTATTTTTTCCGACAAGAATCTTTGATATGATTTTGTAGCCTGAGCTCAATGTTATTTGGAGTGAACCACTTGTTCCTCCGCACTCCTGTTTCCTTTTGTGACACGGATATAGTCTCGCAATCATAACCTTAGCACAGCAATACTCCAAACCCTTTGGTCGTCCTTACATCAGTATATAGGCTATTAATCTGTCCGATATTTATTATACTCTAGAATTCTGAAAATTACCAGATTGAAATAAAAGTGCAAGATTACCAACTGAAAATTTGGCCTTGTACAGTGGTTGTTGTGTAGTCTGGCTGGGCGCCGCGTGGCGTGTGCTGGTCGCCGTTTACGTGTACATATCACGTCAAACTAACGCTCGCTCTTTTCACTCCGACTTGGACTAACCTAAGGAAATAAAGCCATATTGTCACATATTAATTTATTTCAATTTTATCATATATAAGGGCATACGTGTTTCCTTTCTTTACCTTAGCCTTAGTGTTTGTGGACATGATTTTGTTACTCAGATATGGTAAACCTAAAAGTTATTAATTACTCTTAATGCCACCTGCTGTCCCCCTACCGCCTTCTTTTTTCCTCACCGCCCACCCCAGAATCTTCCAGCCGCGCCCAGGGGAGCGGTATATACCGCCCACTTTGGGAACCGCTGGCCTAAAGGGACAGGCAAACAGTGATCCATTCACAGCACACCACCACCGTAAGGCTCCTGAAGGTGTAAGTGTTATAGTGAGATACGGTGTGTGTATGTGTGTAATGTGTGTGTGTGAGTGTGTGGGTGTGTGTGTGTGTGTGTGTGTGTGTGTTGGGTTGTGTCCGTGCGAGGTGTGTTGTGTGACGTGGTGTGTGTGCGTTTGTGTGTGCGCCGTGTGTTTGTGTGTCCGTGTGTGTGTGGTGTGTATTCATCTAGTTGATTCATTTAGGTGATTTTACAGGGCCAGAGCAATGCTCGTGTGGCCCCGTCTCTTATTCAAACATTTTTTATATTCATCCTTAGTGTTGTGTGTGGCCGAAGCCAGCACCCGGAGAAGAGGTACACAAACCCCGGCTACCACCGGTACCCATTCACTGTGGGGTGGAAGGTGGCTGGGTTTTGAGGGAATACAACCCATTGTTTCCGCTCCGCCCGGGGATCGAACCGGGGACTTCGGTTGTGACCGAGCGTGCATCTCTTACCACCACGGATTACCGTCGATGTGTGGGTGTGTGGTGTGTGTGGTGGTGTGTGTGTGTGTGTGTGTTTTGCGTGTGTGTGTGTGTGTGTGTGGTAGATAAACACTAAGGATTACTCCCATAATAAAAAAAAAGATAAGTGATTTGCTGTTAGGATCACGTAACTGGTCGTTCAATCCACACCAAGTACTTCGTCCTCGAACAACTGCACCGGGCGAAAGGCCCGAATGAATGCATAAAAATGTTCACCTTTTCTTACTCGTATGCCATCACTTCACTCCTTTCTTAACAAAGTGTCATCCATGTACTGTTATATAAAACAAACAGACGAGGGAAGGGACGGTGGCAGGCGGGCAGCGAGGGGCGTGAGGCTGCTGCGATGGGCGCGGAAGCACGCCGGCGGGAGGCGCGGATGTCGTGATTACCGGAAGACTCGCAGCGGACACGCACCGCATTCGTAAACATCCTCCAGGCGCAGGTCATTCGTGCAAAAGTGTCCCATCGCTATCGCAAGCAGGCGAAGCACGGCGCTGCTCACATCACGGTACTGTAACGTCATCCGTGACGTCACCAAATGTCTAAAACAGCCAAGACTACCTCTAAAAAGTAAACAAACTGAGTAGCATTCTTTGCAAACGAAAAACAAATATATGAAATACAGTTGTCGATTGCATAAGCATCCCACATAAACACTCTTAATAGATAAAACTATGACTGTATTGTGTTCCAGTTCAAGCCGAATTGAAAGCACAAATATCGGGATTTCGTTGCTCAGTAAATGACATGCGTGGCACCAAATGACATCAAAAGCGGTAAAAAAACACACGCAAACAATGTTCACAAGTAGAAAATGCTTCCGGGTAGCCTGGAAGAAGTCGTGATATCATTTTCATCAGTTGTACAGCACTTTAAAATATTTCTCTCTCGCTCTCTGATTTTATATTTTTTTATATCCTTATCTTTCAATTATTGATATCATTATCATTGTCAATAACAATTATTAATGTCATTATTTCGAGAATGATAATTATAATAGTAATGATGATAATAATAGTAATAATAATAATTATATTCATAATGATATTAATGATGATAACATTTATATCAAGATGACCAATCATCATAACTATTATTTTCGAGTTTTTCTGTTATTACTATATCTTAATTTTTGTTTTGCATCTATGCTAACACAACCATGACTTTCATATCAACACTTTCCTTCACTCCCTCCCTAATAGTGTGTGTGTATTCATCTAGTTGTATTCATCTAGTTGTATTTTACAGAGCCTGAGCAAACTCGTATGGCCCCGTCTCCATATCAACATTCTTATCATTCATCCTCAGTGTTTAGTGTTGGGGGAAGCCATCACCCCAGGAGGCGGGTCACAACCCCCAGCTAACACCTGGTACCCTTTCACTGATGGGTGGCCAGGGGCTCGGGTTTTAAGAAGACCGCCCATCTATCTCCGCTCCGCCCGAGGATTGTGCCCCCCCCCCCCCCAACACAGTGACACATGACACAGTGAACACACACAGTGTGTGTGTGTGTGTCCTTGTGTGTGTGTGTGTGTGTGTGTGTGTGTGTTGTGTGTGTGTGTGTGTGTGTGTGTGTGTGTGTGTGTGTGTGTGTGTGTGTGTAGAAAGACGTGGGATGAGAGACTATCCATGACCTGACCACAGAGTGTAGACCTGACCTTTCTTCTTATTACCTCCCCTCCCCCCTTCCCTCCATCCTCATCTGACACACACACACACACACACACATACACGCTCACCCACACCCACACTCACACCCACACCCACACACACACACCACACACCACCCACACCCACACACACCCACACACACACACACCCACACCCACACCCACACCCCCACCCAAACCCCCACCCACACCCACCTACCCACCCACCTACCCACCCACCCACCCACCCAGCACCCACCCACCCACCCACACCCACACCCATACCCACACCCACACCCACACACCAACTCCCACACCCATTCACCCACCCATCCACCAACCCACCCCCCCACCCACCCATCCACCCACCAACCCACCCAACACTCGGGTACCGGGTGTTATAAAAAAAAAAAAAAATAGCCGGTTATGGACCGCCTCCGAGGTAGTGGCTTCCCCCAACACTAAGCACTAAGGATGAATGATGAAAAATGTAGATATGGAGACGAGGCTATACGAGTGTAGCTCAGGCCCTGTAAAATACAACTACGTAGATGAATACACACCCACACGTGTGTGTATTTGTGTGTGTGTGTGTGTGTGTGTGTGTGTGTGTGTGTGTGTGTGTGCGAGAAAAAGGAGGAGAGAGAGAGGAGAGGAGAGAGAGAGAGAGAGGAGAGAGAGGAGAGAGAGAGAGAGAGAGAGAGAGAGAGAGAGAGAGAGGAGAGAGAGAGAGAGAGGGGGGAACGGGAGATGGAGGAATTAAGGGAGATGGGGGAATAATATACATTTATATATATATATATATATATACATATATATATATATATATTATATATATATATATAATATATATATATATTATATATATATATATATATATATATATATATATATATATATATATATATATATATATATATATATATTATATATAGCAAACGTAAGTGGTAACGGCAGTAGCGTCCGCGCAGTTCTCGTCCATTATAACCAAACTTTGGGCCAGATTGACTTGCAATCATACTTTTCTTACCTAATTGGGGGGAGATGCGCCCCCCCAAGCCCGCTAGTTCACTAACCGAGCCTAGGCATTGCTTGGGGTAAAACTTTGGAAGAAGTCCTTCACCCCTATCTTTTTTTTCTTCCCCCTATAGCCAACAAGCCTGGGGAACTGGCGGGAATACGGGGTTTTTGGGTGGGGGAAGCAAATATAAGTGATTTATGGCTCCCAAAAAAAATCATCAAAGTCACTATATGTAAAAATCTAGGGAATTCCCTAAATTAGGGATTTCCCTAGATACCCATTGCTAGGGAATTTTCCTTAATTGATATATGTATAGATTTGGACAATTTTGAGAGCAATGAATGAGTCGTGTCTGCCTTCCCTACCCAAAAACCCAAGTTTTCTATAAGGCCACCATGCTTGCTGGCCATAGGAGGTCAAAGAAAAACCTAACCTTTCTAGCCAGAAGGGGCTGCGCCCCCCATGAACCCCCTAAGGGTTGCTAATCTAACCTCACTATAACCCCCTCAAAAGTTACTAACCTAACCTCACTATAACGAGTACAGTTGATTCGGGCCACCACTTGAATCAGGCCGCCTATATTAAATGCATACAAAGCATGCATTTATGCATAACCTTATAGGTTTTAATGAAACCTAACCTAACCTTAACCACAAAGTATACCTAACCTAACCTTAACCACAAAGTATACCTAACCTAACCTTAACCACAAAGTATACCTAACCTAAAAACCTAACCTAAACTAACCTTAACCACAAAGTATACCTAACCTAACCTTAACCACAAAGTATACCTAACCTAACCTTAACCACAAGGTATACCTAACCTAACCTTAACCACAAAGTATACCTAACCTAACCTAACCTTAACCACAAAGTATACCTAACCTAACCTAACCTTAACCACAAAGTATACCTAACCTAACCTAACCTTAACCACAAAGTATACCTAACCTAACCTTAACCACAAAGTATACCTAACCTAACATAATCTAACCTTAACCACAAAGTATACCTAACCTAGACTTAACCACAAGGTATACTTAACCTAACCTTAACCACAAAGTATACCTAACCTAACCTAACCTTAACCACAAAGTATACCTAACCGAACCTAACCTAACCTTAACTACAAACTATACTGTCTGCTGGGTATGCAAGCTACTATAGGCGGCCTATTTCAACTGGCGGCCCGAATCAACGGATACCACTATAGCCCCCTAAAAGTTATTAACTTAACCTCACTATAACCCTCTAAAAGTTACTAACTTAACCTCACGTTACTCACTATAACCCCCTAAAAATTACTAACCTAACCTCACTATAACCCCTAAAAGTTACTAACCTAACCTCACTATAACCCCTAAAAGTTACTAACCATAACCTCACTATAACCCCCTAAATGTTACCAAAATAACCTCTGCCAAAAATCGGCCTCATATCAACCCTTCAAATAAGGCCAAATGATGCTCTCGAACCACGTGCGTAGTTGTGATAAGACTTGAGAAAGTCACAGGGAAAATCATGCAATCTGGGGGAAAATCCCTGGCCATCTAAGGAAAATCCCCAGTAAATTAATCACTCACTTAATCGTGAAATTATTGTAGTCAGTGTAACCCTCTTACCTAACCCTCTCATTATAATCACATCATCAAACACTTCATAATTACAGGAGTAAATAGTCCTTTCAACTTACCTTCAAAATTGAGATACACCGTGACGGCTGTAAAATGGTGCCCATGGTAATATACGTGATGGGGTGATTTGCATAACTACGTAGTGGTAGTTATCGACAACACCACATTTTATATTGTAGTCCAAGGTGGCAGGTTTATTAATGCAAGTGCAATAATCTTTGGTTTGCAAAATGAGTTTGTGGCGCACATAAATAAAAATTCCTTTGGTTTCTCGTTATTACACTCCAAAAAATACTGGAGTCACCATCTGCACAACCTTTCGTGCTGGTGGCTGGCAGTGTACTGAACCCGCAGCCTGGCCTGACGTCACTGAGGTGGCAATTATACGCGGAGTATTATAAACATCAATATTTTCCCATATATGATTATTATGCAATACATATGCTTAAATATATCAGAAAGGTTGATGTGGTACGAATTTAGAGCATTTCGTATCCATATATGCCGTAATTAATGCAAATTGTACCTGGTTCCTTACACAGGCACTACATAGCCAGCTGTAATCAAGCTTATCAAGGGTGTACTGGGGCTCAGTCTAGCTAGGAAGCGCTCGGGGCTGGATCTGACTGGACTTAAGAATTTTTTGAGGCACCTCGTATTTCATAGCGGCCGTGTGGGTTAACCAAGGCCGAGCGCACGCTGGAACCTTTACAGATATGAAGTACAATAAGCATACAATACAGTGCGGTAGTTCATTTCAGTCAAAGCCGGAAGAATGAGTTCCAAAGTATTTCCAAAAATAGTTTGTGTCTCTGAAAACGACCGCGAAACTCTCGTCCATTATAACCGTTCTGTGGACTCAGAAGGAATCCAATGAATTTTCCCTAGTTCGAGGGAATTTTTTCAACACCTCTAACTCAAAAACGATGTGGTTGCGACGCATATTTTGTACCCCAGCCAAATATCCCGCATTGCCCCAGGTCCCCCAGCTTGTTTTGTGGGAGAGGGGGAGTATGGGCAAACACTAGACATTGCCCCAGGTCCCCCAGCTTGTTTTGTGGGAGAGGGGGAGTATGGGCAAACACTAGACATTGCCCCGGGTCCCCCAGCTTGTTTTGTGGGAGGGGGAGTGTGGGCAAACACTAGACATTGCCCCGGGTCCCCCAGCTTGTTTTGTGGGAGAGGGGGAGTGTGGGCAAACACTAGACATTGCCCCGGGTCCCCCAGCTTGTTTTGTGGGAGAGGGGGAGTGTGGGCAAACACTAGACATTGCCCCGGGTCCCCCAGCTTGTTTTGTGGGAGAGGGTGGGTGTGGGCAAACACTAGACATTGCCCCGGGTCCCCCAGCTTGTTTTGTGGAAGAGGGGGAGTGTGGGCAAACACTAGACATTGCCCCGGGTCCCCCAGCTTGTTTTGTGGGAGAGGTGGAGAATGGGCAATCACTAGAATAATACCGCCCGTAACCCTCAAGACAGGCGTCGTGGCTTACTTTGCGGCTGTAACGGGTTATTGCAGGGCTCAGGGCTAGGGATGGAGGATGCGGGCACTGGGGTACTGCTGTCCGGCAGTAGCAGAGGCAGTCTGGGTTTCCTGGTGGTGGTTAGGGCTGACGGAGGGCTGTCACAAGGGCGTGGCTGATGTAACAACGTAGCTGTGTGATTTTGATCTTGATCTTGATTTGGGAGTCATCAGCGGATGCTGTCAGTGAAGCCTTTGGTCCGGCGTTCTCTCACACACGTAATCTGCTGGGAGAGAAGCAAAAGGGGGGGGGGGGAGAAACACAACCAGGTGTTCCCCCCCCCCTCCCAGCACCACATTCATACGGGGTCCCCCATCACTGAGGGGTCCCTGCCTCTCATGCTCTCTCATGCGTGCTCTCCAAGAATTCTCCAAGAATTCTTTTACACTCTCAATCACACGACTGTCACTCCTCCACTCAGCACACAACCCCAGCAGGTATTCCATCTCCACTCTCCTGTCTCTCATCTCTCGCCATTCTTCCACTCCGACCTCTCCTACCACTACCTCCAACATCTTTGTTCTAGCATACTCATACCGTTCACATTCCAGCATCAAGTGCTCCACGGTTTCATCCACTCCTGTCACACACATCACACACACCTTGCTGCCACCATTCTTCCATCTGTACATACTGTAACGCGAGAAATTACATTAATAGGGGAAGAGATGAAATAACACATAAGTATCAATAAGCTAACGAGGAATTTTCCTCCACGCCTCAGTCCTGAATCACTGGTTAGGCTTATATTTTAAGCCAGTAGTTACTAGACACGTAGCGAAACGAGGTGAGAACGGGGATTCTAGGTTAGGATAATTTTAGAAGCAGCTCGACGTTCATTGAGTTAAGTCGCCTGTGGGGAGGTGATATTCTCGCCCTTGGTAAAGGTATGTTATGAAATGTTTGTTAACTAGAGATGTAGACATGACTTACTGGTGATTCCTTTTGTTGACCAGGACTAATGAAGTGTATTACTTAGGGTCCCAAGGTAGGATGCTGTTGGCGGACCAGGGGGCCAAGCGCTCACAAATTAGCAGAGGAAGCAACTACAACATATCACAGCCAGCCGTGTGAGGACAAGGAGAAAGAAGGAAATAGAAGAAATAAGTGAGAGGGAAACCTTGGAAGTGGGATAGACTACGTATACATTATATCAGGATAACGACTTGAGCATTACATGTGCGTATCGTAAGGTAACAGTGCGATGAAGTTGCGTACGTAATTGGTGACAGTGCAACCGAGTCAAAGATAGTCTTGATACGNGGGGGGGGGAAGGGATCATAATTGGGAATGGGTCAGGGGGTGATAAGGAACTCGAACTCTTCATTGGACCAAGAATTCTCATTAAATCTACAGTGATTGGCTTTTCATTGTCACTTACATCTTTAGCGTCATTCTAACATGCGCTTTGCAGAGTGCAGCTCAGGTTAAGATCTTCCTCATTAGCACGAAATGCATGAGACATTTTCTCAAAAGATAAGAACTCGATCAGTACTTTGTGGATTCAGTGCCTGTAATGCTTTCATAAAGTTCACATGTTTCCCATTACTGAAGCGCCTTGTCATTCTGTTAACAAAATGATCTAGAATAGGATAGAAGAAGTTATATAATTTGTTTTTGAATCCTTAACACTGAAATCAGGGAGTGTGTTGCTCCCCGACTGTTTTCCAATAGAATCAGTAACAACAAAATCCTGGTGGGTGGTGACCGACCACTGGGAGTATTTAAATAAACTATAGATCAAGGGAAAATTTAAACATGTGTAAACCGATATATATTCATCCTTGACGTATATGGGCCCAAAAAACTTCACAATATAGTTCTACCTCATTATAAGACACGAAACCAACTTTAAATGAATGATAAGAATATGTACTAAGAATTTATAAAACAACCATTTCGTATATGAACAATCTCCAAAGGTCCACAAAAGAAATTCAGAAATTAAAATTCTGGCGGTATGTAGTTTTTTTTTTTCCTTAACCAAAAAACGCCTCCATTGTGTAGACAGTTTCCGTTTCCTTGGTGATCTACCTACACATTCTACACTCTGAAGTATTAAACCATGAGCTGCTGAGCTTCTCTAAAACTTCATCCACAAAGCATCGGCAGTGGTCCTGCCGCACAAGGCCACGAATGATCCGTCACTGACTTTGTGTTGTTATGTCGGTCCAGACATAGTACCAACACAAGGCATTATATAATATGTGTAAGGGTAACTGGTGTAATTATTTAAATGTTCGTTGGTGTTTAAAGTGATAAATAGAAAGTAATTTGCATTTAACTCAGACTCAGAGCATGTTTCTTTCTTTCAAGCAGAGGAAAAATATTATTGTATTTGAGGTCGAGGGTAAGTCATCAGTAGAAATTATTCATAAAAATCCATCCCATGCTCCCTCAGTCCTACCTAGTGGTACACGGTTCCCACACCACACGGCAGCCGTGGCCAGTGGCTGGGTACCTGGGGGGCTACGGCTTCTCGTGGGGGGAAACGTGCCCAAACCCATGGCCCCCCCGTAGCTACGCCACTGCCTACAAGAGACTGAGAGGCTAACACTGCAGCCTGGAGCGTGGCGCCACCAGCCTTTTGTTTTCAGCCACACATTTTGTGTGGATGACACGTGGATGTGGCACGCAAAACCGTTCATGGCACTGGAAGGTTGTCAACGACTGTGCAAGTCGATTGGCTAACTGACTTCAACGAAGTCCTCACCAAGAGTGACGAGCAGCGCCAGCTCTCTACCAGGTCGTCGAGCACCATCGGAAGCTTCTACCGACAAGTGCCACAAAGGAACCCTGATCAAGCACACAACAACTGACATTACAGCTACAGGACATTTGTTTTGGTGACTTACCAACTCAATATAATGTTTTAGCGAAAGAAAACCCTAAAATTACAAATGGCATAAAATTCACTGAATCCAGTCGCGTGTTGCTATTTGAAGATGTTGGTGGGGAGACCACTTCCTTTTTTTAAAAAATTGTCCTGAAATTTTTACTGATTTCATTTTTTCATAAAAAACCGCAGCAAATGAGAGGGTGTGCAATTAAAAGAAAAAAAAATTTTGGGCCACCTAAAAATATAAGTATAATGCATATTATATGGTAACCCCATAACCCCCTCATTTTCCCGGACCTCCATTTCCCGGATATCAGATTTGCCGGACAAAATCCGAGGTCCGGGGATATGTCAGAGTCCGGGGGAACAAAATGCCTGGTCCAGTCCGTAAATTGACAAATTATCCGGCGGTCCGAGCGTCTCCTGTCACCCCTGGGTCAGTGTCCGCACCCTCCCGCCAGGTGGCAGAAATGGTCAGCGATCGTATGTTTACATTTGGGCCAAGACACTCACGGTTCACCTGCACCGCCTCCGCCCAGTCCCCTGCCCCCCACTGCCCCTGGTGCAGGAACGTCTCTGAGACTATTGAACATTTTCTGCTGCAGTGCCCGCGCTTCCACTCCCACCTTTGTAGTGAGTGCTACGCTTTTCAACTCCTCAACCCTGAACGTCGTCGCCACCTGTGACCTGCCCACCCTGCTGGCGGCGGGCTGGTGTTCCCCCCCTCCCAGCAACACGCTGTCATCCGCCTCACCTGTCCCTTTTCCTGAGGAAGACAGGTTAACTACAGCGCCTGTGATAGCATCATAGGACATCACCAGGGCCTAAAAGTGTTCCCCAAGGGATCCTCGCAGCCCTAAAAACAACAACAAAGTGCCGTAAAGTCTGCGGCGGGGTAGTTGATATTGGCGGTTAGGGGGGGACAGTAAATACTAGAGTAGGTAAACGTCCGGGGGTGGGTAATGGCCTCGGACTTTTGCGATTCCAGGACGTTTGGCGGTTCCCGGACTAGTGCTCCCCCTATTAGTCCGGGAAAACGAGAGTTGTGTGTAATATATATGAGTAAATTTTTGTATAGTTCAATTACCCCCGGTCAGAAGAATATATCAATGCCAAACACGGCTGTCCTTTGCCGGCGGTAGCAGTACAGAGGAGCGGTTGGTGCTCGGTCGCGGGGTCAAATACAATTTCGAGAAATTGAATGCTGGGCAGAGTTTGGATGGTTTTAAAACCGCTGCTCAAACAGTTTTTTTTTTGGCCCCAAACCCCCCTTCAAAATTATTAAATTGACATGGGACCAAAAGCCGCTTACCAACTACGATTTAATTGCGATTTTTTTTACCCCAAACTCGATCTCATCAAGATTGGAATTTTTAGTTTCGGCTACCCAAAACGGGACAGACAGACACACGGCTGCTGCTATAACAAAACATACAGACAGAAGAACACGGGGCTACTCCTATGGTATATTAGATGTCTGTGATAAGTGGCAGCACGGTAATGTAATTCTGGCATCAGTCAGGATTTCGCTCCCTTTAACCGAGGAGAGATGACTGGCCCAAGGTGGCACTGTGCCAACAATTATCTTTTTTATATTTCCAACTTACTGTAGTATTTTATTACGGCTTTAGCAAATGTACGTAGGCCTAACTTTTGGGGTTCACAAAAAAAAATACACTTATATAGCAATGGAAAATATTTTTTCCCCATTCTAATCATAAAGAGCATAGTAACCATGATGGCAGGAATGACCTTGGGTGGGAGGCCGAAACGACCACGGCTGAAAAAAAATTGGGCAAAAATGGACGAGGATTGCGCGGTCATTCAGAGAACACGGACTAAATTTTCTGACCAAAAATTGGTGTTTTTTCAGATGGAGATATTTAGATTTTCTGGAAATCTGGTAAAAAGGTTTTCTTGTCTTGTTTCATCACCAAATCCTAGGGTCGCCGTTTCCTGTGATAACAATGTATCTCCATCAGAAAAAACTCTAAAAATTTTGCCCAGGAAACAATAGTCAGGTCTCAGAAACCAGGGTAGGGACGGAATTGTACAAAAAATTCCCCTAGGGACTTTTACCCTACCAAACCTAACCTAACTGTGTAACGGAGGGAATAGATCCTGCTCTCTTCTTAACTATGTTCTTATCTTGCTGTTGTGATATTCTGAGGGAGATTTCCAGAAGGGGCAGTCTTAGTCAAGGGGGGTTTAACTGTGCCCTGTTGACAGAAGTGTTTGTGGCCGTGTTGATGGAGCCAGTAAGGTTTACCATGGGGAGTTGTGGTGAGACCCCGACAGAGGCTTACATTCCCTTGGGCCACAGACACCTTCTGAAATCCCCTCAGTATGTCCTCCAACAGACACACGACTCAGGCTGGTAGTATAATGCAAAAAAAAATTTAAATTTCCTTTATCCTTGCTTGAGGGTTCGAACCTACACCATCACCAGATTTTGCCGTCAAACACTAGCGCGTTAGCCCACTGACCAAAAGGGGTACACCCACATGGCTGAGTGGTGTGTGATTGTATGCATTACAACCCGGGGTAAATATTCGGTAAATTTCTAGCATTTGCCATACTCTCCCTCTTCCCTCGACAAGCTTGGGGACCTGTGGGAATGCGTGATTTTTGGGTGGGGAACAAGTAATGCGTCGGAGACACGTGTTTTTGGACTTGAGTAGAGGAGAAAAAGTTCCCTAGATCTAGGGGAATTTCCCTTGATCTAGGGGATTTTCCTAGTTTCCCCAGATCTATTTGAGTCTCCCTAGGTCTAGGGGAGTTTCTCTAGATGTAAGGGAATTTCCCTAACCAGTTAATTTTTACCAAACCCTCTAGTGGGGCGGCTCAGCTCCCTCAAGCCCCCAGTAATCTAACCTAACAAAATTTTAAAACCTAACCTAACGGGGAGCTTCGACCCCTCCGATAATCTGGCCTAACCTAATCTCCCAAAAGGGCGGGCTCCCCCCCCCTCGAACCCAACACAAAATTTCACCTCCCCCTTTAACGGGGCGACGGTTCCCGACCCCCGGTCATCATTCGTTTGTGCGGATCGTCAGGTTCACACATCTCTGGACTTCAAATAAAATCCATTTTCCCTAGTTTCTAGGGAATTTTACAACACCCCCAACTCAAAAACTATGTGGTTTGCGACGCATATTTTTCACCCCCTCAAAAATCCCGCATTCCCCCAGGTCCCCAAGCTTGTTTGGGGGAGGGGGAGTATGGCCAAACATCAGAATAATACCAAATATTCCGCAGGAGTTGGCAGCACCAAACCCGCCGCAGCAAACGGGCAATCACGCACCATCAGATTCGCTTATTTAACCTTAATAACTAACAAAACTAAACCCCAAAACCCATCTAACCTAACCTAACCTAGCTATTATATACAAATAACCTGCATGGGTTGTGGAGGCCCGCCAACTTCCTGCAGAACATTAGCCACCTAACCTCCTAAGTGACCTCGACCCCCCGGCGCGATTATTAAAACCCAACTGAACCTTAACCTAACCTCCTGGGGGGGGGGGGGGCCTCCGGACGGGGAGGGTGGGTGTGTATGTGCTATTAGACAACTATATAAAGTATTCAATATGTATGTAAGTTTAAAGGTTTCACGGAAGTAGTCTAATACTGCACAGTATACTCAGCAAAAAAAATATATAGCAAACGTAAGTGGTAACGGCAGTAGCGTCCGCAGCTCTCGTCCATTATAACCAAACTTTGGGCCAAAATTGACTTGCAATCATACTTTTTACCCAATTGGGGGGATGCGCCCCCCCCAAACCCGCTAGTTCACTAACCGAGCCTAGGCATTGCTTGGGGTAAAACTTTGGAAGAAGTCCTTCACCCCTATCTTTTTTTTCTTCCCCCTATAGCCAACAAGCCTGGGGAACTGACGGGAATACGGAGTTTTTTGGGGGGGGAAGCAAATATAAGTTATTTATGGCTCCCAAAAAAAATCATCATCACTATATTAAAAATCTAGGGAATTCCCTCATTAGGGATTTCCCTAGATACCCATTGCTAGGGAATTTTCCTTAATTGGGTATATGTATAGATTTGGAAAAATTTGAGAGCAATAAATGAGTCGTGTCTGCCTTCCCTACCCAAAAACCCAAGTTTTCCATAAGGCCACCATGCTTGCTGGCCATAGGAGGGCAAAGAAAAACCTAACCTTTTTAGTCAGAAGGGGCTGCGCCCCCATGGGCCCCCCAAGTGTTGCTAATCTAACCTCACTATAACCCCCTAAAAGTTACTAACCTTACCTCACTATAACGAATACAGTTGATTCGGGCACCAGTTTAATCAGGCGCCTATATTAAAATGCATACCAAGCATGCATTTAGCATAACCTTATAGGTTTTAATGAAATTAACCTACCTTAACCACAAAGTATACCTAACCTAACCTTAACCACAAAGTATACCTAACCTAACCTTAACCACAAAGTATACATAACTAAACCCTTTAAACCCCAAAAGATACCTAACCTAACCTTAACCACAAAGTATAAAATAACCTAACCTTAAAACCCCAAAGTATACCCAACCTAACCTTAACCACAAAGTATACCTAACCTAACCTTAACCACAAAAATATACCTAACCTAACCTTACCCACAAAGATACCCAACCTAACCTAAACCCAAACTACCTTAACCACAAAAATATACCTAACCTAACCTAACCACAAAGTATACCTAACCTAACCTAAAACCCTTTAACCACAAAGTATACCTAAACCCAACCTTAAACACAAAGTATACCTAACCTAACCTTAACCACAAAGTATACCTAACCTAACCTTAACCACAAAATATAACAACCTAACCTTAACCACAAAGTATACCTAACCTAACCTTAACCACAAAGTATACCTAACCTAACCTTAACCACAAAAGTATAACCTAACCTAACCTTAACCACAAAGTATACCTAACCTAACCTTAACCACAAAATTTTAACCTAACTAACCTAAACCACAAAGTATACCTAACCTAACCTATCTTAAACCACAAAGTATACCTAACCGAACCTAACCTAACCTTAACCACAAAGATTACTGTCTGCGGGTATCATGTACTTTTAGGGCGCCCTGTTCAACTGGCGGCCCGAAAACAACAGATACCCCTATAACCCTAAAAATTTTTTAACTTAACCTCACTAAACCCTCTTAAAAGTTACTAACTAACCCCACGTTACTCCTATAACCCCTAAAAAATCAAGTATAGACGTCCAGCCTTGGCCCCTTTCTTTTGGCCAGTTCTTGCGCTGGAACGGACAGCGACCACGTTCCAGCAATAACAATACGTGAATTACTCATTAAGGGTGTTTTATGCAATAAGTTGTTTACCCGACCCCGTTTATTTTGACAGCACTAATTGCATGTGAATTTCAGCTCAATCCAACAATAATTAGGAGGATTAAACGCTTATTACTCCTTAAGGGCTTGTTTTACGCAAAAGTTTTTCCGACGACCCCCATGATTTTGAGAGCACTTACCATGTCAAATTTCAGCTCAATCCGATAATATTTAGGAGTAGTTATACACTTTTAGGCGGAACTTGGGCCACGGGTCTATGGTAAGCGACGCGAGCGAGGCTCGCTTCAATTACTAGCCTAACTCACTATAACCCTAAAGTTTACTAACCTAACCTCACTTTTAACCCCTAAAGTTATATAACTCCCTAGTTTCCCCATAACCCTTTAAAGTTCCCAACCATAACCTCACTAAACCCCTAATGTTACCAAAAAAACCCCTGCCAAAAATCGGCAGCACATCAACCCTTCAATAAGGCCAATAAGTCTCGAACCACGTGCGAGTTGTGATAAGACTTGAGAAAATCATAGGGAAATCATGCAATTTTGGGGAAAAATCCTGGCCATCTAAGGAAAATCCGGCCATCTAAGGAAAATCCTGGCCATCTAGAAAATCCCCAGTAAAATTAATGACTCACTCAACGTGAAATTTTTGTAGTCAGTGTAACCCTCTTACCTAGCCCTCTCTTTTAACACATCATCAAACACTTTATAATTACGGAGTAAATAGTCCTTTCAACTTACCTTCAATTGAGAAAACACCGTGCGGCTGTAAAATGGCGCCCATGGTAATTACGTGATGGGTATGCATAAACTACGTAGGGTAGTTTGTTAAATCACAACACAATTTATATTTTAGTCCAGGTGGCAGGTTTAAAGCAGTCAATAACTTTGGTTGCCCAAAAAGAAGTTTTGGGCGCCAAAAAAAAATTCCCCTTTGGTTTTTCGTTATTACACTCCAAAAAAACGGGGTCACCATCTGCACCAACCTTTTGTGCTGGTGGTGCAGTGTACTGAACCCGCAGCCTGCCTGGGCGTCACTGAGGTGGCAAATACGCGGAGTATTAAAACATCAATATTTCCCCCTATATGATTATATGCAATACATATGCAAATATATCAGAAAGGTTGATGTGGTACGATTTAAGCATTTTGTATCCATATATGCAGTAATTAATGCAAACTGTAAACCCGGTTCCTTACACAGGCACTACTAGCAGCTGTAATCAAGCTTATCAAGGGTGTACTGGGGCTCAGTCTAGCTAGGAAGGGGCTCGGGACTGGATCGACTGACTTTGAATTTTTTGAGGCACCTCATATTTCATAGCGGCCCTGTGGGTTAACCAAGGCCGAGCGCACGCTAACCCTTACCAGGATGTGAAGTACAATAAGCATACAATGCAGTGCGGTAGTTCATTTCAGTCAAAGCCGGAAGGATGAGTTCACAAAGTATTTCAAAAATAGTTTGTGTCTCTGAAAACGACCGCGAAACTCTTCGTCCATTATAACCGTTGTGGGTCAGAAGAAATCCAAGAATTTTCCTTTCCCATTTTTTAAACTCAACTCAAAAACGATGTGGTTGCGACGCATTTTTGTACCCCAGCCAAATATCCGCATTGCCCCAGGTCCCCAAGCTTGTTTTGTGGGAGAGGGGGAGGTATGGGCAAACACTAGACATTCCCCGGGCCCCAGTTGTTTGGGGGGAGAGGGAGGGGGGTAGGGCAAACACTAGACATTGCCCCGGGTCCCCAGCTTGTTTTGGGGAGAGGGGGAGTATGGGCAAACAAGACATTGCCAAAAGGTCCCCCAGCTTGTTTTGTGGGAGAGGGGGAGTATGGGCAACACTAGACATTGCCCCGGGTCCCCCAGCTTGTTTTGGGGGGAGAGGGGGAGTATGGCAAACACTAGACATTCCCCCGGGGTCCCCCAGCTTGTTTTGGGGAGAGGGGGAGTATGGGCAAACACTAAAACATTCCCCCAGGTCCCCAGCTTGTTTTGTGGGAGAGGGGGAGTATGGGGACAAACACTAGACATTGCCAAAGGTCCCCCAGCTTGTTTTGTGGGAGAGGGGGAGTATGGGCAAACACTAGACATTGCCCCAGGTCCCCCAGCTTGTTTTGTGGGAGAGGGGGAGTATGGGCAAACACTAGACATTGCCCCAGGTCCCCCAGCTTGTTTTGTGGGAGAGGGGGAGTATGGGCAAACACTAGACATTGCCAAAGGTCCCCCAGCTTGTTTTGTGGGAGAGGGGGAGTATGGGCAAACACTAGAATTCCCCAGGGTCCCCCAGCTTGTTTTGTGGGAGAGGGGAGTATGGGCAAACATAGACATTGCCCCGGGTCCCCCAGCTTGTTTTTGTGGGAGGGGGGGAGTAGGGGAAAACCCCACTAGACATTGCCCCAGGTCCCCCAGTTTGTTTTGGGGGAGAGGGGGAGTATGGGCAAACACTAGACATTGCCCCAGGTCCCCCAGCTTGTTTTGGGGGAGAGGGGGAGTATGGGCTAACACTAGAATAATACCGCCCAAAACCCCCAAGACAGGCGTCGTGGCTTACTTTGCGGCTGTGACGGTTGTTGCAGGGCTCAGGGCTAGGGATGGAGGATGCGGGCACTGGGGTACTCCTGTCCGGCAGCAGCAGGGGCAGTCTGGGGTCCTGGTGGTGGTTAGGGCTAACTCAGGCTGTCTTGTTGTTCTTGTTGTTCTTGTTTTAGGGCTGCGAGCATCCCTTGGGGAACACTATGAGCCCTGGTGATGTCCTATGATGTTATCACAGGCGTGGTAGTTGACCTGTCCTCCTCAGGAAGGCAAAAGGTAAAGGCGGATGACGGCGTGTTGCCGTGAGGGGTGGACGCCCGCCGCCGCCAGCAGGGTGGGCAGGTCAAAGGTGACGTTCAGGGCGATGAGTTGAGACTGTAGCACTACACGGTGGGAGTGAAAGCGCGGACACTGCAGCAGAAAGTGTTCAATAGTCTCCGGAACATTCATGCACCAGGGGCAGTGGGGGTCAGGGGACAGACGAAGACGGTGCAAGTGACTCAGGCTTGTCACAATGATCTTGATCTTGATCTTGATTTGGGAGTCACCCAGCAGATGCTGTCAGTGAAGCCTTTGGTCCGGCGTTCTCCCACTCACGTAATCTGTTGGGAGAGAAGCAAAAGGGGGAAGCAAAACTAGGGATTTCTTTTTCCCCTCCTTCCTCTCCCTGCATCACATTCATACGGGGTCCCCCATCACTGAGGGGCCCCCTGTCTCTCATGCTCTCTCATGCGTGCTCTCCAAGAATTCTCCAAGAATTCTTTTACACTCTCAATCACACGACTGTCACTCCTCCACTCAGCACACAACCCCAGCAGGTATTCCATCTCCACTCTCCTGTCTCTCATCTCTCGCCATTCTTCCACTCCGACCTCTCCTACCACTACCTCCAACATCTTTGTTCTAGCATACTCATACCGTTCACATTCCAGCATCAAGTGCTCCACGGTTTCATCCACTCCTGTCACCCACATCACACACACCTTGCTGCCACCATTCTTCCATCTGTACACACGACTATTTACCTCCAGCGACTTTGTCCTGGCTCTGAAGAGTAAATCCCCTCCATAGCCACCATCATAGAACCTTTCATACCGTGGCTGGTCCTTTCTCCTGTACCATTCCAGTGTTGATTTCTCACTCATTCCCCTCAGCCATTCTTCTTTCCCTTTCTCTTCCACTCTCCTATTTATTTCCTTTTTGCATACAGCCATACTCCCATGTCTCATCACTCCTGTCACAAACATTCCCAGTTCACCTGTCCATCTTTCCACTTTTACTGAGTCTTTCATCCACTTCCCATACATATTCCAGTCCCAAACCTTACTTGCCCATTTGCTGTCATCCATTCGTTGCAGTCTAGCTCTGTACCTCAGTCCTGCCTTTGCTATCCTCTCTCTGAACGTGCTCCCTCCCATGTCTCCTCTAATCGCTTCCTCGGCCACATACCTATTGGCTCCTAATGCTATTCTGCCTGCTTTGTTCTGTGTTACCTTCCAATCGGTCACTCCTTCCTAGACCACACCATTGTTTCCAGGCCATACATAATGCTAGGGACTGCCACAACCTTCCATAGTCCTCTCCCCACCGTCACTTGTGTGGCCCGACATTCTGCCACACTGCCATAGCCTTCCACCCACTGGTTGGCCTCTACTATACTCTCATGTTTGTTTTCTCACGCCTTTATCACCAAGCCAAATACCCAGATACGTGTACTCTTTCGTTCTCTTTAGTTCATTCCCACCCACCATCCAAATCCTGTCATCATCAGAGTCATCACCCATTCACCCCAACACTTGACTCTTCTCCTTACTTCTCAGGCCTAACGTTGAAGTCCCTTCCCATACTCGTCATAGCATTCGCATCTCTTGTAGCTCATTTGGGTTTTCTAAGGATCCCACATCATCCTGTCATACATCAGTAGCCCACACTCAACACTTTCATCTCCAATGTTCACACCCAGAAGTTCACACCCAGAAGAATTTAAAGTTCCTCCGGTATTATTCCAATGAACACCAATTCACTTTGGTGTACGAAACTATTTTTTTCTGGTTGAGTTTTTACTTGTGTTTTGGATTATTTTCCTACCTTTCTGTCGCAAAATACTTTTTTTCTTTTACTTAGGTAAATGTTAAGTTAGTATAGTTATGGTTAGGTTAGATATGGTAAGGTTTACCGGGTTAACGTGGTGTTGGCTTGGGTAAACCCGAGCCAACACCCCATTTTGGAGCTTCAGCCCCCGCAAATCGGCTGCAGTCGGCACCGACTGGATTGACTGGAGCAAGTCGTGTCCGTGAGATGTGAACGGGCTTTTTAGGGGAGACCATAACTACCCTTTTTTTCCATTATAATAGAAAATACGGTAGATAATGGGTTCTCATCATCTAAAGAATAATTAATAAAGTACGTTAAGTGGGAAGAAGAACAGCTAATCAAACCCTGATAAATATTTTGTTTAATCAACCAAAACATAAGGATAAGATCAAGAGGTTCAGTCATATGCTTATATTGTTTGTTGATTATAGGTGGTGAGCAAGAGTGAGTGAGATTTATCGGTTTTAAGAATTATGTCTCGCCCCATTGTACAATTAACTATAGCCGTATTAGCCACACTCTCATACCAACCTACCTAACTTTACATAGTAGTATATATGCAAAACCCACACTAAATAAATATATAGGTAGTTAATATCTTACCATATAAATTACTTTTAACTATTTAGGCTAAATAAGCATGTGGGAGACATCTTAGATAGGGATTGATATGATAGGTGAGTGATAAATTATAGAGAAACTGTAACTCCGAAATGCCAGTGGTCGCTGGCAGTTTTAACTCACAATTTGGTGAAATTGGTCACTTAAAAAGAAAAAATATGGGTTTTCCCTGCACTTAAAACAAAAAAATATAATTTTTAAAAAAGATTTTCTTCTATATTATATTGTATAAAGGCTGATTCTTAAAAAAATTTTTAACCAAATAACCAAATAGGTTTTATGTTTTAGGAGGCGAGGTTAAAAAGTTATCTATGTATTTTACATCAATAGTATGTTTAGAAGTTTCTATACCCAGGGGGTCATATGTTCCTGTTATTATTTGGGTTCAATCAGTAAAAGCCTGGAAATGAAGAGTCGACGCGGAAGTACAATGGGTTTTTATTCAACTTCCCGCAACAACTCCCCGCCACCACTCCCCCCCGCGGGGTGTCGCCTCCACATTAAACCCACATTGTCCAGCAAAAAGCCCTTTCGGCATTCTTTATTCTTCGTTTTTTTCCAAGGCTTTTCTTTTTTGATTTTTACAAACGTTTGCCAGACGCAGCAGTACTGTCTTTTGAAAAAAAGTGTGAAAATCGCCCAAAAATTTTAAATGCCCAATAACATGTAAAAAAAATATTTAACTTTGTACCGAGGCGAGAATTTGCATTAAATTGCTATCTTGAACGTTCAAACGTAAAACTGTCATGCATACATTACAGAAAACAGAAAAAAACGTTCTTTTTTAGTATTCAGTGCGGGGGCATCAAATTTTTTCGCGAAATTGTTTATGAAAAAAAATTAGTCGCGGAGGGAAAAAAAGTGCCAACCTTTGAGTTAAAACTGCCAGCGACCACTGGCATTTCTCGAGTTTCCGTTCTCTCCCCCCAAATTGGTTTTAATTTTTAGGATAAATTTAAAATTCAAGGTCTAATTTTTCCCCAAATTAAGCTTTTTTTAAATTTCCAAACCTTGGGCCTTTTTTTTTTTTTCTTCTGGAACTGTTCGTTTGCATCCCAAAAACCCCCCATACAAACCATACCTTTTAAAAAAATAAAAAATTTTTTTTTAGCTATTTTGGAAAAAATCTTGGGGGCCCCAAAAGGAAAAAAAACAGGCTCCCATTTGGGAAAAGGGGTTTCCTTCGGGAGATGGGCCCCTTGACCCCTTCTAGAGTTTTAATTTTTTTTTTTCAGTAAAACAACCAAAAAACCCCCCCCTCCCCGGTTTATTACCACCAAAATTTGCCTTAGATCCTCCCCAGCTTGGGGGGGAGTTTGGGGGCCCCCCCCAGTTTCCCCCCACCGGGCCCAAAAAAGGGACTGTAAAATTCCCAAAAATCCACACTCAAGTTTTGGGTTTTTTTCCCCTTTTTGGCATTTTTCCCTTTGGGTTTTTTTTTTTTTTTTTAAGTGAATCTTTCCCAAAATGTGTGTTGGGTTGACACTGTTGCTCTCAGTTAGTTTCCCCTTAAAATTCCCATACTCCATAAAGCTGCCAAAAAAAAAAACGGGTTTTTTTTAAATTTTTCCAAAAATTAAAAAGGGTTTTTCCCAAAACCTAAATTTTCAAATATTTAAATGTGGGCCTTACTAAAAATCGGGGGGGTTTATTTAAAAAAATAAACTTTCATTTCATCCACTGCACAAAATAACTGCTCATCAGTTTTAAACTTTTTCAACTTAATAACAGCGGGGGAAAAAATTATGTTGGTATCTCTTTTTCCTTTTCCTTTTTTGTAATAAAAGTGAGACTAACAAACCAAGTTTTTTATTCATCATTTTAAATTTTAAATTTATTAGTTTTTTTAATATTGAAAAGTTTTTTGATGGGGAAATGTAAGCTTTTTAAAAATTTGGGAGTTTTTTTAAAGGTTATTGGAATTACTGAATCATAACTCAGCGACTGGGAAAAGTACAAAAAATTAAATTTAGAATATGCTAAATTTTTGTCTTTTATCCCCGTTTCTGATGGCCTCGCAACAATCTGCCCCCCCCTTAGCTTGTACGGGCTCTCTGCGCTTCCCAAAAAATTTTTGGGTACCCCAGAAAAAATTTCCCCTTGCACCCCACCCTACCCCCCTCCCTTTTCAATTTTTTTTTTGGGTTTCGTCACTGACAAAGCCCTTATGATTTTATTATATGTTTTTCATTTTTTATAAAATTCCCCTTCCAAATATTAAAATTTTACACAGTGGGGAAAAACTATTTCCCTCCGTAGATAACATAAAGTGCCAGTCCTACGTTTTTTTTTTATTTACAGACGGTGGTGGCCCCTTTAATACTTTCATTTTTTACATTTCCTTATTTCAGGGAAAAATTTTAGAAGGGGTTTTATTTGGAAAAAATCCCGGGGTCATTTTGTGTCTTCATCCCGTGTCATAGTAGGGCTAAAAAAATGAAAAAATTTTCAAAAAAAAAACCGGGGGTGGGGGGGACCTCCCTATACTATTTCAGAAAGTCCCGCCAGCTAGTATTTTAAAAACCCAAAATTGAGTCGCCACCCCTGGGGGAATTTAGGGAAAAGAGGTCAAGGGAAAACAAGTCTCTATATATATTTGCTGCGGAAAATGCTTGGTATATTTAAAAAACCCTGCCAACGGGGGAAAAAAAATTCTTTTTTAAAGTTTTGAAAGATCTGGCAAGTCTGCGTCCTGCCGCTCGAAAGGTCTGTTCCGTCGTCATCGCGCAAAGAAAAAAATGTGGAAGCAAAATGCGCAAAACGTTATATTTGCAATACAAAGCATAAAAAAAACGCTGAAACAGGGTAGATTACCCCATGATATAAACACTGTGTAACATCTTCAGTGGACATAAAAATCAGTATGTGCTTAATTCGAAATTTTTGGCGCCGGCGATTATGTTATATAGGGAAAGGCCCACCAGCGCATTTTTATCTACCCTAAATACTCAAAACCTAAAAAACTTTTTAAAAGCTAAAAAAGATTCGTTCAGGACCCTCCATTTTCAGACGCAACTAAATTTTTTGATAAAAATATGCTGTTTTAAAAAAAACTGCCCTTTTTTTTTTCGTGAAAAATCACTAGTTTTTTTTTTTTTTTACCCCTAGCCCCCCCCCCTTTTTAAAAAAAGGACACTATTTTTTTTTCCGTTTAAAAAGAAGGGGATAAAAAAAAAGAACAAAAGGATGCGGGGTCATTTTCTGAACTGACTAGTTTTTTTTTTTGCCTAAAATTGGTGTTTTTTCAGATATTCTTTTTTCCGGAAACCATTTTTTTTTTTTTTTTTTTGCACCAAAACCACGGTTACGTTTCCATTAAAAACAAGAATTCATTCAAAAAAAAACACTAAATTTTGGGCCGGAAATAAAAAAGCAGTACATGTCTCGAAAACAGAGAAAAGGGAAAAATTTTACGGAAAAAAGTGCATTTAAAGTAGAAAGAGGTAGCAGGGTCGGGGAGAAGAAAAACCCAAAAAAAAAAAAAACCAAACCCCCCAAAAAAAAAATTTCCCCAACCATACCGACAATATAATACCGTACCGGTATTTCCCGGGGGGGAAAAACTAAACCGGATACCGGTTACCGGGGGGGGGTTCTTTGGGTTACCGGATACCGGGGGCACATCCCTGGGGTCACTATTGACATTTGACTGTTGAAAGATGGGGGGAAGGGGGAAAGGCTGTGTTAAAACCGGTCGGCGGGTTTTTGGGGAGCTGTAAAGTTTTGGGGGACGTGTTGTGGGTGTGGTGAGGGTTGGGGAGTGGGGAAAGGGGGTTTTGGTGGTGGGGGGGGGGGGGAAGGGAAGGGGGGGGGGTGGGGGAAAATAGGGGGGAGAGAGAAATTTTGTTATTCCTTTTCCCTTTTTTTGTGCCCTACGTTAAAAAAAAAAAATTTGGGTAAAATTTTGGAAGAACCCTTCCCCCCTATCTTTTTTTTTTTTCCCCCCCCTACCCAAACCCAACCCGGGGGAAACTGGCGGGAAACGGGGTTTTTGGGGGGGGAAGCCAAATATAAGTGATTTATGGCCCCCCAAAAAAAATCATAAAAGAACAAATATGTAAAATTTTTAAACCCCCCTTTAAACCTTTAAACCCACAAAGTAAAACCAAACCAAACCCAACCAAACCCCTTAAACCCAAAAAGTTTACCAAAACCAAACCCTAACTGGATTTTAAAAATTTTTTGGGGGCCCCTCATATTTCATAGGGGCCGTGGGGGTTTAACCCAAAGGCTGACCCGCAGGGCTGGAACCTTTACAGATGTGAAGTCAATAAGCATAAAATACAGTGCGGAGTTCTTTTCAGTAAAAGCCGGAAGGATAAATTTCCCAAAAGTTTTTCCCAAAAAAAATTTTTAAAAAGTATTTGCATGTTTATTTTTCCCTTCCTCCCTTTTTCTTTTTCCCCTTTTCTTTTTCCTCCCTCCTCCTCCTCCCCCTTTCCCTTTTCCTTTTCCTTTTCCCCTATTTTTCCTCCAAAATGTAAAATTGAGGGAAAGGGGTTGGAGGGAAAATTCCTCGCCGAAACATCAACCGGGGAAATCTCCCCCGAGGGGAAAACCCCCTTTAACCTAACTTGGCCCCAATTGGGCAAAAATTTGGGCCTAACTGAAAAAGCCTTTTGGGTGGTATTTCAAAAAAACTTGATTAAATGTGATTTGGGTTTATCAAGAATTGCAAACTCGGCGACGGGGGCAGATTTTCCGGGTTTCCCAGGGGGGGGGGGGGGTTTTGCCCTCCCATTTTTTCTTTACAAACAAGTTTTTGGCCCACCAGTGATTCGTGGGTAAAAAAAGGACAGATTTTTCGGGGTCTTTTTCAGGGGAAAAGACTATCTTTTTTTGGGGCCTACAATAGGTGTTTTGGGTTTTTAAATGGAGATATTTTTTAATTTGCGAAAAAAAAAAAAAAAAAATAAAAAAAATGAAACCTAACCTAACCTTATGGGTTTTTAATAAAAACCTAACCAAACCCTTATGGGTTTTTTTAATGAAACCAAACCAAACCTTTTAAGGTTTTAATAAAAAACCAAACCCAAACCTTAAAGGTTTTAATGAAACCTAATTTAAACCCCTTAAAAGGGTTTTTTAAATGAAACCTAACCAAAACCTTAAGGTTTTTAAATGAAACCTAACCTAATTTAACCCACAAAGTATCCCTTTTTTTTTTTTTAGGGGTTTGCGCAAAAAAAAACTATCCCAATTAGAACAAGCACCATTGTAGGCCAAAAAAAAAAACCCGGGGTTTTCTTGAAAACCCCGCGAAACTCGTCCCATTATGCCAATTCGTACCCCAAAAAAGAAATTTTCGTAGTTCGAAATCCATTTAACCATAGTCTTTTTGTCCCACTCACTCGGGTTTGAACTGACAAATAAAAGGTTACAAAACCGACACCAGGTATTTACGAAAACATAAAAATCATTGAAAAAAACCCCAAAAATTGATAAAATTTTTATATTCAATCAATCAATCTTTGGGGGATACCCCGGGGGGGGCGCGCCCGCCTCGCCCACCCTAGGGACCCCATTTCCCGGGGGCCCCAAAAACGCCGGTTCCCATCAGGTCCTTTCCAAAACCAAGCAGCTTCGACAAAAAACCATAACTTGCCCCGGGCCCACCCTTTGGGCCCCCCTTGGCCCCTCCACGCCGGATTGCCCCTTTACAGATACAACCCGAGGGGGGAAAGGATGGGTTTTTCGGGGTGGGCGTCCCAACAGGCCCAATAGCCAAAGTTGGCGCTGACGGACTATGCAGGTAATAACCTCGATTCAGTCTCAGGGTGCAATCGTTTGTTTTTGACAGGGAATTCCCCCCAGGGGATACCCATGATTCTGCAAGACACTTATAAAAAAGGGCCCCTTGATTCGTCTTTTCAAGTACTATTTGTGCAATGTCTCAAAAACCCCATAGGGGAAAAAGGGACCCAAAAGCGACTGAAGACCCGGATCTTTGTCCTCCGCACAGGTACCGACAACGCCAAATACTCCCGCTAAAGCGAGCCCCATAACCCGGGGGCTATGCCAATCCATCGTAAAAAATTTTGAGTGCCCGCCTCATTAGGGGACTGCGTTCCCAGGTATGAAAAAAACTTTCCAAGATCTCAATGCCCCGCCCCCACCCCATAAACAACTGTCCTGCTTCACTAGTAAGTTTTCCAAAATACCTGGGGAACCTTGGTTTTGACCGGGAGACCTAAAAGCCCCAAAGGCTTTGCCCCTCGTCCCAGCGCCTCGAGAGCCATAACCAGGCCCTCCAGCGATTCGGGCAAATTACTGCTTTCATCGGCAAAAACAAGATCAGTGATTTTTTGGTGTTGCCGAGGATGCCCCACAATCACTTTAAATCAAAACCCCTTGCCCCAATACCCAGTCCATACAGCTTTTGGGAAAAGTGATGGGGAAAGGCGACCCCTGCCTCACCCCTGTATTCACGGGGGGAAAAAAGCTGGGTTTAACCCCTTTCCCCCAAAATTTCACAGCACTCTCAGTCCCGGGAATACAGACCATTTAAAACCCATAGCCCTTTGCGGGAACCCTTTGGAAGTCGCAGAAAAACCCAGAGTGACTCCACGACCCCCGGAGTCAAAAAAAAACCCCTTTCCCTTGAGATCAACTAGGCTGAAAGAAACCCCTTTTTCGAAACTCACGTCGGCGTTCCCCCGGGAAAACGACGACAAACGGAAAAAACCAATTGGTTATATTGGGTCCGTAATATCAAAAATTGAAACCCTCGGCAAAGGGCGGCGAAGTTCCAGCTACCTTTACGGACAATGCCCCTACTAAAAATTTCCGTGTGTGTGGGTGTCATTCTCCTTTTTTTTAATTTTTTCCCTCCCCCTTTTTTTTATTCTTTTCCCCCCATTCTTTTTCCTCCCCATTCTTCTCCTCCTCCTTTTCTTCTTCCCCCCTTCCCCTTTCCTCCTCCATTCTTCCTTCCCCCTTTACATTTTCTTCCCCTCCTTTTCTTTTCCCCCTCCTCCCTTTTTCCTTTATTCTTTTCCCCCCTCCCCCTATTTTTCCCTCCCCCTTCCTATTTTTCCTTCCTCCTCCTTTTCCCCTTCCCCCCTCCATTTTTCCCCCCCCCTATTCTTTTCCCCCCCCTTTTTGGGCTTCCCCAACCCCTTTCCTTTTCCTTCCCTCCTCCTTAATTCTTCTTCCCCCTCCTTTTTTCTTGTCCTCCTCCCTATTTTTCCCCTCTTTTTCCCTTCCCTCTTCCCCCCAAATTTTCTTTCTCCTCCCCCAATTTTTTTTTTCCCTCTTCCCCTATTCTTGTTTTGTGGGGTGTCATTACCCATGGCCCCTTGTACGTGGGGAAGGACTCGCGATCGCCAGTTTCGCCCCCATCCTTTGCTCAAGGGGGGACATTTAACCACCTGCGTGTTTTTTAGTGAAAAAATCCCCAGGAGGGGAGCCAGGTTAAAAACCGGGGGAAACCAAAAGAATGGCAGGCTAACCCACCCATTTTTGACCCAAATCGGGGCAGTGTGGGTGCATCTCATCCATAAAACTCACAGGTTAAGGGATTTTCAAAAAGTTGTTTCGTACCCAGTTTTTGTGATTGTTTCGTACATTTTTTTGGGAGTTTTTTGTACATACCTGGTGTCTTTTTCGTAATTTCAAACCGTAGATAACAGAAAAATCGCCGGGAAAACAACTTGTTTTTTTGTTTACAGACGGGCTGGGGCGTTTAAATTTTCTTTTACATCCATGATTTCAGGAAAGGGTTTGAAGGGGGGGTATCTGGAGAGTTTTGGTCCCTTTTTTTCTTTATCTTTTGGCCCTATTTTTGGGTATAAATGAAAAAAATTTCAAAAAAATTACAAAGTGGCTCCAAAAATAAAGTCGCCATCTTTGTTTATAAATTTTCTGGGGTTTTCCTCCCGCAGTCGCCCCTGCCCGAAAAAAAAATGATTTGCGAAATTTTTTAAACCCTATATAATTACCCGGGTTTTCCCAAAGCATTTAAAACAAAACCCCGAAACCCGGGGGGATTATTTCAGTCATGATATAAAAATACTGTGTAAACCTCTTTTAGTGGCACAAAAAAAATTTGTAGTGATTCATAATTTGGAAAAATTTTGGGGACCTGGGGACTGGGGCTGCAGGGGGCGACTTTACTGTTATCTACGTTTGATCAAGTTTTAACTCTGGTAAGTGTACGAAACGTTTCGATATGGTTTTAATAGGAATTTCGAAAAAAATCTGGTGTACGAACCACTTTGGGGTACCAAACAACTTTAGTACGAACTGACTTTCACCCCGAGGAGGAACGGGGCCGAGGGGTGCAGTCAGTTGTAAAAACAATTGGGTTTTGTACATTTAGTATAAAGTCACCCGAAAAATAGTTTCGTAGTCTATATGAAACAAAGGTCCTTTCGGGACATCAGCTCAGAGTTGAACTTTATTACTAGAGTACAAAAAGACACCAGGGAATTTTTAAAGGAAAAAAAACCCGGTACGAAAAAACTAACAAAACCTGGGTACGAAAAAACTTTGGGGGTTTTTTCCCGGGAAAAATCCCCGGAACCCCCCCTTCTTCCCCCCTCTTCTTCCTTTTTCCCTTTCCATTTTTTTTTTCCCCCTTTTCCCCCCTTTTTTTGTTTTACCCTTAAGGAAAAACATGCTACTGGGTGTTCCGTGTTTGTGTGGTGGGCATTCACCATATCTTTTTCCACGCGCGGGAGGCTCGCGATGCCAGTTTGTTTTTTGGGGGAAAGAATTAAAAATTTTTCAATCGTTTTTTGGGGGCCGGGAAAAAAAGTTTGGGGTTGAAATTTTGGGGTGCCGGCTGTTTCCCGCCCCTCCCGGCCCGCCCGCATTTTTACCGCCGTAATGGTGTTAGGTAAAAATGTTTTTTTTGATATTGTTTTCTGAAGCAAGCCCACCTCTAACCCAACCTTATTTTACCCAACCTAACCTAACGTTTTTTGGGTTTAAATCACTAAATTTTTTTTTCAAATTTTTTTGGGGGGGGGGGGAGTATTATGGTTTCAGGGGGT
Source organism: Chionoecetes opilio (assembly GCA_016584305.1). Classification (NCBI taxonomy): domain Eukaryota; kingdom Metazoa; phylum Arthropoda; class Malacostraca; order Decapoda; family Majidae; genus Chionoecetes; species Chionoecetes opilio. The sequence continues at coordinate 198,229 of JACEEZ010022257.1, forward strand.
TTGTACACAAGTTTTTTTTCGTACTCAGGGTTTTTTTTAGTTTTTTTTCGAAATGATTTTGAGTTTTTCCGTCCTATTGGTGTGTTTCGTAAAATATAGTCAGTTTAACTCTAGCGGGGGTTTTAAAAACGACTATGGGTTTTATATAGGGCTACGGGAAAATACTTTTTGGTGTACAAACCCAATTGGTTTGAACTGACTGCACCCCCTAGATATTAAAATAGTATTAAAAGAAGGCATTAAAACCCGATGAAACCCGAATTCACTTTGGTGGAAAGAAAAAATAATTTTTTTTTGGTGAGTTTTGGTTTTTGAATTAAACTGGGTAACTATTTCTGTCGCAAATTTATATAAAATTTTTTTTAATAATACCCTAGTATTTTTTTTTTAGGGAAAGGTTAGGTTTAAATTTTTTTTTTTTGTTTCCTTTTTTTTGCAAAAACTCACACACCACACACACACACACACCACCCCCACAACAAAAAAAAAAAGAAGGGGGTTTATGAAAAGAAACGGGGTTTGCAGTTAATTTAAAAGCATCAAAAACCACCAAAAAAAATAGTTTTTTTCCACCAAAAGGAATTTGGTGTTCACGGAATAATTTCCTTAAAATTAAAAAAATATGTACTTTGTATTTTAATAAAATATTTATTTTCCCCCAAAACCCGGAGCTACGAAAAACGAGAGCATTTAAAACCCGTTTTAAACCCCCTGAGGGGCCCGAACGTAATTTCCATTTTAAATTTTGGGGGCCATTAGATAATTTTTAGGACTATAAGCAATGTTTTTTTAGCTATGACCGTTTGTTTTCCTTGTTGATAAATAATTTGGGATATTTAGACTTTTTTGTAAATTTTGTGGGTCGAAACAGACAATTTTTTTTTAGCAAAGGGGAAAAAACAGGGCGTGAAGGGGTTTTAAAAAAATTTAGAAAAAAGTAAGTGGAGAATAGTAGTGGCCAGTTACTATTTACATTCCCTATTCTACTATTTATTGGCTATTTTTTTCAGAACACCCGGGTACCGTACTAAGGGGCCCATTTTAAATTTTTTTTTTTTAAAAAAGGGAAAAACACCTGAAAATTTAAATGGGAAAATTTTTTTCCAAAAATAAATTTAAACCCCCCAAAATTTTAAAGCCAAAAAATTTTAAAAACAAAATTTTAAAAGTCAAAATTTAAGACAAAAATTTTAACCCCCCAAAATTTTAAAACCCAAAAAGGGTTTCCCGGGAAAAAAAAATATCTAAAATGAAAAAAACAACAATTTTTGGCCAGGAGAAAATTTGGGCAATGTCTCAAAAAAGACCCCGCAGGGCCCGCCAAATTTTTACCTGAAAGACAAACCCAGCGTAACAGGCTTTGGGTAGTTTTGAAAGGTGTGTTTGTGTGGGTGTTTAGTTTGCGTTGGGGTTTGTCATTCACCCAAAGGTCCCGGGCCACGCGTGTCGGACCTCGCCATTTTTTCCCTCTTTTTTTCCCCGTGGCGGGTTTCTGCTCACGCCCAAAAACTATTTCGCCTTTGTCCCGTTTTTACAACCCCGTTTCCCCGTGACCCTTATTCTTCAAGTGCAAACGTTATGAATGTTGGTAGTAAAAATCCTGGTAATAGGTACACCATACGCAATGTATCGCTGAAAAGATCAGAGTGTCAGAAAGATCTTGGAGTGAGGTGAGCCCAGACTCCGACCTAGGAATCAATGTATTGAGGCTAGAAATCGAGCCAACTGGGTGTTTGGATTTTTTTACCAGGAGTGTTAAAAATAGAAGTGCTGAAGTTATTCTAAAGCTTTATTTGGCTCTAGTCAGACCTCACCTAGACTATGTGGTTCAGTTTTGGTCCCGTATTACAGGATGGATATTGCCTTGTTGGAATCAGTGCAAGAAGGATGACCAAAATGATTCATGGAATGCGTAACTTTAGTTTTGAGAAGAGATTGAAAAATATTAAATTTACACACACTCGAGAGGCGTAGAGTAAGGGGCGATCTGATTGAAGTTTTTAAGGGATAAAGGGATTTAAAGAAGGAGAGGTAGGAAAAAATTTTTAAGGTTAGTAAGCAGGGTAGAACGAGAAGTAACGGATTCAAGCTGGAAAAACGTAGATTTAAAAAGGAAATTGGGAGAAACTGGTTCACAAAAAGGGTGGTGAATGATTGAAATGGACTAAACGTCCCGGTGGTCAATGTGGAGTCTATTGGGGTCTTTAAAAGGCGTCTGGATAAATTCATGGATGGGGAAGAGAGGTGGATATAGGTAGAGTTAGGTAACAGGATCTACCTCATGTAGGTCTCACGGCCTCTTGTAGCTTCCTTACTTTTTTATGTTCTTACTTCTTATGTACTATTACTACCTATTACTATTACTAAACCTATACCTATGAGGGTTTATCAGGTGTGAGGGAAGGCATGAAGGGTGAGGGAGGGTATATCAGGTGTGAGGAAGCTGAAGGTGTGAGGGAGGGATACAGTGTGAGGAAGGCATGAAGGGTGAGAGGAGGTAATATGGTGTGAGGGGGGCATGAAGGGTGGAGGGAGGGTATATCAGGTTTTGGAGGGAAGGCTGAAGGTGTGAGGGGGGTATATCAGGTGTAGGGAAGGCATGAGGGTGAGAGGAGGTATATCAGGTGTGGGGGGAAGGCATGAAGGTGAGAGGGGGGGTATTCAGTGTGAGGGAAGGCAGAAGGGTGTGAGGGAGTTTTATCAGGTGTGAGGGAAGGCAAAGAAGGGTGAGAGGAGGGTATATAGGTGTGAGGGAAAGGGTGAAAGTGGTGAGGGAGGTATTCAGTGTAGGAGGCATGAAGGGTGAGGGGGGGTAATCAGGTGTGAGGGAAGCTGAAGGTGAGGGAGGGTATTCAGTGTGAGGAAGGCATGAGGGTGTGAGGAGGTAATTCAGGTGTGAGGAAGGCATGAGGTGAGAGGGGGGGTATATCAGTGTGAGGGAAGGCATGAAAGGGGGGGAGGAGGGTTATCGGTGTGAGGGAAGCATGAAGGGGGTGAGGAGGTTAAAACAGGTTTGAGGGGGGCTGAGGGGGGAGGGGGGGGAATCAGGTGGAGGGAAGGCAGAAGGTGTGAGGATACTCACTTTTTACTACCCAACGGGGGGGCCGACAAAGAATGTGCCCGGGGGGGAAGTTTTGGGGGCCCCCCTTCCTGCATAGGGAAAATTAGGGGGGGGCCATAGTATAGGTGACCAGAGTTCCTATTTCGTCGTTGCTAGCGTCGGAGGTTTTGGAATCGGGAATTTTTCAGATTTGGGTTGCGGTTATTTAAAAACGGTGACTGGATGCCAAAAGTGACAACAAAATTTTTTATATACGTAAAGGGTATATTTGACTGATTAAATCAGGGGAATAATGAAATGGTCTGGACGATTACTTTAAACTTTCTCACACCCTTCATATGAAACCTTCCCTCACACCTGATAAACCCTCCCTCACACCCTTCATCCCTTTCCCCTCACACCTGATATACCCTCCCTCACACCCTTAAATGCCTTCCCACACTGATATACCCCCCTCACACCCTTCATGCCTTCCCTACACCTGAAAACCCCTCCCTCTCCCCCTTCATGCCTTCCCTCACACCTGATATACCCTCCCTCACACCCTTCATGCCTTCCCTCACACCTGATATACCCTCCCTCACACCCTTCATGCCTTCCCTCACACCTGATATACCCTCCCTCACACCCTTCATGCCTTCCCTCACACCTGATATCCCCTCCCTCTCACCCTTCATGCCTTCCCTCACACCTGATATACCCTCCCTCACACCCTTCATGCCTTCCCTCACCTGATAACCCCCCCTCAACCCTTCCATGCCTTCCCCCTCACACCTGAATACCCCCCTCACCCCCTTTCATCCCTTTCCCCTCACTATAAACCCCCCTAAAACCTTCATGCCTCACCTCAACCTGATATACCTCCCTCACACCCTCATGCCTTCCCACACCTGATTATACCCTCCCCACACCTTCTTTGCCTTCCCTCACCTGATAAACCCTCCTCACACCCTCAGCTTCCCTCACACCTGATACTCCTCACACCTTCACCTTCCTACACCTTTAAACCTCCCTCAACACCCTTCATCCCTTTCCTCACACTGAATTTTAACCCTCCTCACACCTTCATGCCTCCCTCACACTGATAAAACCCTCCCTCACCCTTCATGCCTTCCCTCACACCTAAACCCCCTCCCTCACCCCCATGCCTTCCCCTCACACCTGATACCTCCTCACACCTTCAGCCTTCCTACACTTATACCTCCCTCAACCTTATCCCCTTCCCACACCTGAAAAACCCTCCCTCACCCCTTATCCCTTCCTACCCCCTGATATACCCCCTCACACCTTCAGGCCTTCCCTCCACCTGATATACCCTCCTCACACCCTTCACCCTTTCCCTCACACCGATATACCCCTCCCTCCCCCTTCATGCCTTCCCCCATGTATACCCCCCCTCCCCCCTTCATGCCTTCCTCAACCTTATACCCCCCTCCCCCGCCCCCCA